>LD356961.1:36051-50227 GCA_001465055.1 Ptychodera flava
TAAACTACATCAGAGTCAGAGCTACATGTATCACTGTCACTGCCAGTATGTAGTAGCAGGGCAGTAGTTGTATTAACTTTTTATTTTGATAATATTTTTGTTCAGTTTATACAACTTGTGTTCTTGTTCTATTCCCTACAGAATGTTGAGCTATCCAGTATTCAGCTTGCCAACACAGCCTACGTGTACCATGCATTTGCATCATTCAATTATCACCAATATTTAGACAAACGGGCTTTGTTGACAAACTGTATATCGTGTTTTTCAGCATGCTGTAGAGAGACACCAAGAAACTGTGTTTGATACATTGCATAGAAATATTGAAAAATTATCAACAGTTGTAGCTCCTGCCCCATTACAAGGCCAACTTGTTCTATGAAAATTGAATGGCATTCATACATTTTTAGACTTTTTCGAGATTAAAGACATAAAATATGACAAAACGGTTCTAGATTTTGTTTAATTATAACTAACATTAGAACCATTGGACGACATCAAAATGTTGGGAGTCAAAATATTTTCAGGTCCCCCCCTATAGGCAAAGCAAAACTTTCAAGTCCCCCCCGACTACCCCAAAAATTTTCGAATCCCCCTGAATTCCTCCAGCCCCCCCCCCCTTCACCACTTTTTTTGAACGCGGCCTTATTTCCTTGTCAATCGGCAATAAGGGTGGGATAGATATAATCTAGCTTGGTTTTTATTATGTGGCCGGGCGTAAAAAATGGTCAAAAGTTGCCGATGGCGAAACTTGACAATTCCACAAGAGATTTTGAGGTGAAATGTTGCGGTGTTGCTAAGCCAACTCAAAGTTTTATCTTCAGCCATTTTATCGCCTAACCTATATCCGGACAAACCGTCCGGCTTTTAACAAACTTCATTAACCGAGATGTACAATAATGCACGTGCACAAATCATTTTAAAATCGTAGCTTTGATTTTTTTGAGTGGTATGTGACGATATGGAAGTAAATTGCGTCGTCAAAGAAGTATACCGTACATATATTTTTCAACAGATAGTACATTAACAAGCACCCAGTGTTTAATTTGATGACATCCTAACGTGATGAATTCGGTTTTGGGATTACACTAATGTTCGGCATGGTAGTCTACGAATGACTTGACCAATTAAAAATTTACACTGTAAATGGACCAGACGTCTACTGATTTTATTGCATCAGTGACGGCAGAACCTGTGGGCAAAACCACTGGTTGCAACGCAGTTTCTCCACCGAAAACAATCGGTTTTTCATCCAAAATCGTGATCGATCTCCTATTTTGAGCACGCTCAATTTGTCTAGATACACGATGTGCTAATCTGTGTTTTTAAACTTACACAAAGCCCACTTTTCTCTCTCTATGCGAGGGAAGCGTTCGTATCCGCCGCTATTGTTAATCTCATCCAACCCATGAGCACTCGGGCGAAAACCAGCCTTGCAAACAAAAGAGCATCGCGATGTTGAACCTCGAAAGTCGACGTTCTGAGAGGTGTGAAACAAGAGAAAATTGTGTGAAATATGTAAAGCTTCTGAAGAGAAAAAAGAAAATTATGTTTTCAACAGAAAATGATCATCGTAGATTGTTCATAGCTGAGCGGTGGTTAAAATAATGTTAATTACAGAGTGCTACATCTCGATGCTCTTTTGTTTGCCAGGCTTGTTTAGGCCCAAGTGCTCATGGGTCGAATGAGATTAACAATGGCGGCCGATACCAACGCTTCCCTCGCATAGAGAGGGAAAAGTGGGCTTCGCGTAAGTTTACAAGCGCGGCTTAGCACATCGTTTACCTAGGCGAGATAGGTGTGCTCGAAAACGAAGATCAATGCAAGTTTTGGATTCAAAATCGGCTGTTTTCGGCGGAGAAACTGCGCGCCGTATTTCCGAGGGGCTACCAGCGGTTTTGCCTATAACAGTCTGCAATGGTGTGGTGGGAGGCCGTATAACGCCGGTAACACACAGCCCTGCCATGCAGAGCTAAGTCTAGAATGGGATGTTGTGTTGTGAAATGAAATTCAGAACAGCATGTTGAAGTCTGAAATACAATTTGGAATGGTATGTTGTGTTGTGAAATGAAATTAAGAACAGCATGTTGAATTCTGATGAAATAGAATTTGGAATGGTATGTTGTGTTGGGAAATGAAATTCAGAACAGCATGTTGAATTGTGAAATAGAATTTGGAATGGCATGTTGTGTTGTCAAATAAAATTCAGAACAGCATGTTGAATTGTGAAATAGAAAATGGAATAGCATACAAAGTTGTGGAATAGGATACAGAGCAGTGGAATAGCATGTTGAGTAGTGAAATAGAAAACGGAGTTGCATTTCAAGTTGTAAAATCAAAGTAGTAATTTTGGGATGGATTAGACATTATACACAGAGTATATAATTCAACCAAAAATGTAAAACATGTCATGCCCGTTTTGTAAATTTGGTAATGCAAATAAAATCCACTGCGTTTCGAGCCAGCCTATGACATTTGAAAGACAACGTAGCGGTCGCTAGAGACATGTTTATAGATCCAAACGAGCATTATTGAAAAACTAAGGACCTTTCGGTATTGTCGCGACTGCTACTTGTGTGACAAAAATATTTACAGTAGTCTGTACAAATTAAGATTGTCAATTAAGCTGTATACGAGCATAGAGGGCGAAGTATTTGACCTGACAACTCACCCATTGCCACATCAGTCGACGAATAGTGTCTGCTTATACTAATTAATCTTTAATTAGATGCTTACGTATGTTTAGAGACTTGACATCTGGCATTCCCAGTTTACTTTTAACATTGAGCTAAGTGCATAAATTCAAGAAACTTTAAACAAATGACAAAAGATCAATATGTTATAAACACGACAGAAATCAAGACAGTTGCTTTAAAAATTTTATTTCTACTGTGAAACATTCATGTTTTGAAGCAAGACCGATGTCACCCACCACCACCTATGTCCAAAACTATCATCAAAGACGATAATGTCTGTATTACTTATCATATGACGATAATTGGTTGAGCAGCAGAGTATACTAGAATGTCTCAGTATATTGTTAAAAAAATGTATGTCTCTTAACTTCAGGTTTTGGAAACTTGTCGTGTGGTTTCTCGTAATACATGTTTTTGTGTATCCACATACGAATGAATAACGTTCACTTGATTCATGAGAACGGTGACTAAAGTCCTGACAAGTGATATGTAAAACACGCTAATTATAATTGTCAGGCGCCTTAACCAGGCTACCTCTAACCCGATACAATTAAGAAGGTTATTGGGAAGTTCTGCTGAGTCCAATAGAGGGCGCTTATTTCCATACCAACATCTTGCTTCTCGAGCTCTAGGCGTTACAAAATTGCTCAATGTAAATACAACTTAGTATCACATGATATGTCATACTAAGTTAGTGTCTTATCATCATTGCATCCCAACTGCATAAAACAGTGTCACCTTAAACTTCGAACAACTTTTCCACTGAGTAATTAACAATCTCTGTGAAAGTCATATTTGAGAACAGCTTCATTGGAAGCATGCATCAACCTTATCACTGCACGATCGGTACCTCCTCTCAATCTGTGGCGGCTGCTGTGTCTTGTAGAAGAGAATAATGCGGTGCACCTAATCGTCGCGCTAGCGGCTAACTGACTAAGCGTACACGACAGGTTCAATATATTATGTGGGTAACTGAACAAGTCCCTGACCCACAATATCGTTATTATTACACCATATGATAAGAAATAAGAGAGAAAACTTCTGTGCATATGAACGAGGACATACGCAAAGAACACTGGGATTGAACTTGCCAAAGACTGCGTTAACCATAAGAAGAGCGCCCTGTGTAAAATAATAATAATAATAATAATAATAATAATAATTATAATAATATTGGGTTCTTATTTAGCGCACATATCCACAAGTACATGTGATCAAGGCGCTTTTACAATTATTATTACCCCTGGTCACTGGACCTAATATGATACCACTCCATTCCCTGGGGAGCAAACAACAGCTCACATAGCAGCCAATAGGCGCAGCAGAGCTAAACACACACATTACAACCACTGTCCTACCAGGTACCCATCACTCCTGGGTGGGGAGAAGCTATGAGGAATAAAGTGCCTTGCCCAAGGACACAACACCACAGCAATGCCGGGGCTCGAGCTAACTGCAAAAAATGCTAGATTTTAGACTGAAGAATTTTCAGCTTGCAATATTGGAAGTTGGGCAGTATTAGTTGCTATGGCAACGATAATGATGGCGTATTACGTCCTTTAAGAAACACAATGGGTGTTATCGTGGTAAGTTCAAAATGTTATACACAAAAAATGCTAGTTATGTCAGATTAAACAGGAAATCTATACCTGCTCGGGTTTGACAAAACGTGCACGCGAGAACTGTGCACAGTATTGGGTGACCAAGTAAACTTGATATTTGAGTTTATGGTATAAGCATGGCGCAGTGGTGCTACTAATATGTATGTAGCAAGTAAAATTAATTACATTTATTACATTTTATTGTTTTTAATATTACTTTTCATGAATCAATATATCATTGACAATGTAAGCGTCGACAGTGGATTTTCAGACTGAGCCCTTTATGATCTGACTAATTTGCCCTTTGCTCCATACGTCTCTCTTCGGAATTACGGACCACCACGATCCATTGCCGTTGGATTCACACATCTTCGGTAGCTCATTCCAGTCTTTCTTTAAAGTCGTCGAACAGTGCCTTCGTTGATTGCTTCACTTCTTCTACATTGAAGCGCATGTACCTAGCTATTGTCCGCAGATCAAATGGCTGTCGGGGTAAAAAAATTATAAAAATTACAGAAACCATAATATACTCCAACTGCTTAACATAGTTCAGTCATATCTCTGCGTCGTCGATCCAAGTATATTTTACTCATCATACGGTGTCTATCAAAATATGATATTAGAAATCAAACTCACAAGCAACACGTTTTCAATTTACAGCCTAGTATTGCTCTCTCTCTCTCTCTCTCTCTCTCTCTCTCTCTCTCTCTATATATATATATATATATATATATTTATTCAATTCTGTGATTTGCATTTTATAAACATGAGTTACATAAGAATCACTTATAACCAATTTGAATAATCTATAAAGAATCGTTTTGACATTTCCCTGTACAAACAATGCCGTGTTTCGCGTACAACGTCGCACCAACGACTGACGATATAATACACTCGAAAAATATGTCTAAGATTTCTTTCAAATGCCTCTTTCTAAACGGAGTGTTAAAGGTGTTTGTCCATGGATCAATCCTCAAGACAAATCCTTGCATCATTTAAATGAAACGATCTAATGTCTTAAACTAATATGGCAGACATAGTTTGCAAGATTGATACCACAACTTTTGATCACGCGAATTTCAACAGGAAACACTACAGCGTTTGTACAGACAAAAGGTAAAAAACCGATTTTTCAGAGTTTATTTAAATTGACTGTCACATTATATTCTTGTCAAATAAACGGTTCCGAGTATCACCGATATCCAGGATTTCAGGAAACATATGCTTTAATGGAGTTACGAGCGCCTGTATTTGCAGACAATTCATTGTTCAGAAGGGCCCATTATCCAGATCCCAAAGTCTACATACACAAACCTTTCTTTGTAGGAAAGTATTTATAGTACAATTTACTGTTTTTCTAGATACATTTCCCACAAGGCGAAATTACAGTAAATTTTCATATTTTCCAAAATAATAAGAGGAACTGTTATAGTCTAGTCTATCGCATCTAGGGTATCATTCAGAAATAACTTCGGTAATGTTGGTGACTAAAGGAAGGCGGCTGAACCAGCTTATTGGTATCTCTCTTCGGTATGTTAAAATTAGTAGTTAATCACACAATCTCGCTCCTTAGCAAGACGTTTTTATGCTCTAGAGTTAAACGCAACACTGCTAGTAATGTTGAGGATAGTTCCCCTTTCTCATGATTCCCATTCGTGTATTTCCACGTGAAGTATCAAAAGCAAATGTGAAATTACAAAAATCAAAATTTTGAGCCACACGTAAGAAATGGGCATCATGCTGATCTCTTTACTTTGTAACTTATCAAATAGCGTTGTTGCTTTCATTAGATCGTTCATAAACGTGTATTGGGGCATAGGGTACAAGAACTTGATTATTTTTATCATATTCACCTCTAAATATGTGGTCTGTCCCTGGTCCTGAGCCTGTTCATTTGAAAGACTGTCGGTACCACCGTCATCTGAAATGCTGCCTGACGTGTCTTCCTGCAAGTCTCCGTCGTCACTAAACATCGAAATGCACGCATACCCTTTATCTGTCTCTTCAGATACAACCTCAGTTGCTGGTTTTAAAAATACAATAATAGACTGTTGGTGAAATTACTTTGCTTGCAAAAGTCGTAGACAACAAATTGATGTGTATTTTACCGTGCTTGTATATCGATAATATATATGAAATACCTCCATGAAATCAATAATTCTAAACAATAAGGTGTGAATTCTACGTGGACGACCATAGTACTCATCCAAAAAGGTGTGCACATTGTTTCAGCAATTGTTTGCTTTGTGCGATAACCTCTATGTGTATGAAAAAATAACGTTATTGTACCTTTCTTATTCTTTATCTGGCTTTTTGATTGAAGTTCGTTCATTTTTTCTGGAAATTTTTAGGAGAGAAGTTTGGAAAACTAATATTGACCTTGTTACCTTTACTCACACTACAAGTTTTTACTTTTTGCTCATAGTGACTACGGTGATTGCATACACTCTTTTTTGAGGGATCCATACAAACTATAAAACGGTAAACCCCAGTACAGATTAATAAACATAACTTTCAGTCTTAAAAATAGGCCTTTCTAAGACGAATTAACGAGAATTATTTACATACCTGCAGCCATGACATCACCTCCATACTCCTGGGAAAGTACCAGATGAATTAAAAAATTTATCCACTGGTCCAAATCACTCGGTGGTATTAGTATGTCGTGGCGTCGCCTTCCCAGAAGATCTGTTGTCTTGCAGCGAATGGTATTCATCGTAACCAACATTTGATGCCTGAATAAATTTAAATATTAACTTTTTTAAGAAATCAAAATTGTCGATAAAGGCAAGAAGAAAATAGTTTTCCAACATATGTTTACTTTAAAAAACGATTCCAAATCAATTGTCACATGAGAAGAAATATGTACAATGTCAAATTCTGTCATTGATTTTTACAAGAAACACGATTCCAAATCAATTGTCACACGAGAAGAAATATGTACAATGTCAAATTCTGTCATTGATTTTTACAAGAAACACGCGTGTTGACATAGTATTACCCTATATATATATATATATATATATATATATATATATATATATATATATATCCGTTCTCGAAATTCTTATTCGCGGTAACGAAACCTTTGTTCAACTTTGAATTGAACTTCTCGCAACATTTTTCATAAACACATAAGCTTCGAATGGAAGGAAATCTGTTAAAAGAGTTATTCCATGACAACTCACTTCATCCTATAGTAATATCAAAATAGTAAACCAATTTCACAGGGAGAATAACCAAGACTTGTTTTCGATAGTGATATAACTACCAAACGAGGCAAGATGACAATTCAAAGGGTCAATTTTGTTGCCTGAATGGAGTTCATTAGCGTTTAAACCAGTGATTATAAGACTTTCCCTCTCTAAACGTCTCGTAAAGGGGTCTATCAGCTTGACCAGTAACTGTACAGTATCTCCAAACGGTTGGTACACACAACAACACAGTCTTTAATAGTGCGAGTTGTGCCCTTCATTTTCGAGCCAGTGGGCTTTGACATCATTTAGTGAACAAGCATAAAACTAAGAATCGATAGAATAGTAAGCCAGTCAGTGTTGACAAACAAACAAACAAACAAACAAGCTAGATGTTTTCTCTGCCATACGGATAGATGTTCTGTCACTTTAACTCACGTAATTGGTGTGCGTTTATGGATGCCGAAATTGCGCTCCATCATCCTTACAGTTCTGATCCGTTTGTGCTTAATGACGATATTGATGGGGTAGTCCGGGGGTAAAAACGTCATCAACATGATAATACTGAGAGTACCACCGTACAGTGGAGGCAGGATAGTCACACCATCAATGCCGCAAACATCACCAGTTCTTCCTGCGGTATCAGTAAAAATACATTTAAACTTTCAACACATTACTTCACACATTATTGCAACTTCTATGAATATATCATACATTAAGAGAGAGAGAGAGAGAGAGAGAGAGAGAGAGAGAGAGAGAGATCATACATTAAAAGAGAGAGAGAGAAACAGACAGACAGACAGAAAGAGAGACAGAGAGACGGACAGACAGACAAACTGGCAGAGAGAGAGAGAGAGAGAGAGAGAGAGAGAGAGAGAGAGAGAGAGAGTGTGTGTGTGTGTGTGTGTGTGTGTGTGTGAGGTTTACGCACTGTAAATAAAGCGGTAAAACGAAGTGGCAGATTTTTTGATATGTAAATCAATACCTCTGAACACATCATTCACCAACAATTCAGATGCCTACATACATACATACATACATACATACATACATACATACATAACACATACATACATACATACATACATACATACATATATATATATATACATATATATAATATTAACTTCTTTATTTATTATTTATTTATTTATTATTTATTTATTTATTTATTTATTTATTTATTTATTTATTTATTTATTTATTTATCATTTACTTATTCGTGAATTTATTTATTTATTTTTTCTGTTTACTTGTTTATTTGTCTATTTTCTTATCCTTTTGGTTATCTATACTTCACCTTGTACATGTGCAGCGACCGCTATATGGTTGATCTTCCTTGTTTCACACGCATAGCCTATGGGGTTACGCCAACCACTTACAGCACCTCCAACAAAGTAATAGTGATTATTTTGGTGTTTGAAGTTTGAGCTGCATGTGTTAACACAGTTTCTTTGTTCAAAGCAACATTTCACGTCAGTGATAACAAGGAAACCCTTTGTATTGTATATTTTTAAAAAAAGCAGAGATTGTAAAGTTTAGTCCGGTAGCAGTAGTTTACTCGAAGGATGAAGTGAGTGTATATATTATTGGTAAAAACCTCATGATCACTCTTGGTATTAATGATAAAATTAATTTACGTAATATATATATATATATATATATATATATATATATATATATATATATATATATATATATATATATATATATATATATATATATATATATATATATATATATANGTAATTAATGATAAAATTAATTTACGTAATATATATATATATATATATATATATATATATATATATATATATATATATATATTTATATATATATCACTTTTTCGAAGGCAATATGGCTTAATGAAAGGAATCCAAAACACCCCTCGCGAGGTTGGTTGGTATATTTTGAAAAGTAAATGCTAAAAGATAAAGCTAATGGGGCGTTAATGCCATAAAATGTCTACAAAGGATTATGATATATCTGAGAAAATGCTTCGATTTGCTTCTCTTATCTTACGCATGGTTTTCTGGTCGGAACCCTTCCGCAGTAAGGTCCATGACAGTCGGTAAGGTTGTCTTAGTCCATGGAACTTCATCTGTTCGTCTGGTGACATACATACCATGGTTTGCCCTCCCTCAGCAAATTGATTAAGGATATGCGCCCTCATCGGTATGTCATATATAACATGATTAGCTGGAGGACTTTCTTCAAATTCTTCAAAGACAACCAATACTGGACATGAGCTTTCTATAATATGATAATAATGAAAATAATAATAATTGTTATAATAATGCATTCATGTCATCCATATTCTGACCCGTTCACATTACTGTGAAGTTCTTTGTAAATAATGGAGCAAAAAACTTTCACCGTCCTTGATTAATCAATAATCAATACACAAACATGGTCAAAGCGATTTGAAAAGAAGCTATATTTCTCCCAATACATAGCAGTGAAATGAGTTAGGCAAACAAAAATTTTGGTTCAGTCAATAATGAGCATTCACACTTAGTCTTTCTATTTAGACACAGTATCCACAAAAATATTGTTTGAACCTAACACACCATTTAAATTCCACAAATACGAAAATTTAACACGAACTGATTACCATCACATTACACGTTCTATATATGGACATGTAAACATATTTCGTTTGTTCCTCGTGTATTTCATAAGTGAATGGATTAAGTGATTCTTTTTTAATTAACTGACTCGCTAATCAATCAACTATAGAACCTGGTAGTATAAAGAACTCAAAGAAAAAACCGACGTCGATTCTATTGCTAAATGTACAAAGAACACTATATACTCTTTAGTCGGTGCAAGCTGTCGTGGAAAGAATGTATTGCTGAGCCAAAGACCATATTATCAAGGCAGACCATATATACTGACAACAATACATACTTGCGAACTGTACACGAGAAAACTTTCAAGAACTTACAGAAAATGCCCGAATATTATTTTATAAAATCTTTCTCTTACCTAAAGTAAAACTCTACATGAAACACACGCATTTCTGCCACCCACGCCCAGTTCTTTTAGACGTCGAAAATGACACTAAGAAATGTGCTTTCACTTGGTTGCAATATATTTTTTACTATAACCCAAACGGGATTTGAACCCCAACACACTCACAGCAACATCGCCTAGCTGCTAAGCCTCACACAAAACCGGTCGGATACCGTTTCCAACCAAAAAGAGTTGGTCACAGCAACCGACTTAGATGTTACAATCCTGTGCGCGACCGAGCATCACAGTGTGCATGGAGCAGACGACACACAGACACAGTACACAGTACACACACATATATATAGTAATCGGAAAAGCACGAAGCTTTTTACTGAGCTATCAGACAGACTCTGGAACAAGTAAATATCCACCCGCAGAAACTGTCCACTCAGGTTAAAGAAATATATGGTTTACTATAACCCAAACGGTATTCGAACCCCAACGCACTCACGGCAACATCGCCTAGCTGCTAGGCCTCACACAAAACCAGTCGGCTACCGTTTCTAACCCAAAAGAGTTGGTCACAGCAACCGACTTAGATGTTACAATCCTGTGCGCGACCGAGCAACACAGTGTGCATGGAGCAGACGACACACAGACACAGTACAAACACACATATAGTAATCGGCAAAAGCACGAAGCCTTTTACTTTTTGAAGAATCATTAAAAAAAATCAAATAAATTCCACATCGGCTAAAGAAAGCTTGCTGTTAAAGACCTTTAGAGAAGTGGCTGGTTTGTAAAACTGAAGATCCTCTTGCTAAGATACTATGGCCATAAGTCTGGTATCTATAAGTCTTAATTCAAGCCGCCAGTGCAAAATTCAACTGATGTATCATAGAACTAAACAGCAATACTGGACAAGAGACTTGGGAACCTTCTTCGGTATATTCAAATCAAATGACATACTGAAAATCAGTTCATCAAGCAAGTATCCACTTTACTGAAATATACTCCAAACTGCTATCTATCATGCACACAACAACAATTTATGGTGAAATAGTACCGCTTCCACAAGACCTAACATCCTTGATTGACATTAACAAGACACCAGCTGATATCCCACATTTAAAATAGATATGAAGACATTATATCTAACTTTTACATGGTAAAAGAAATCATCCAATCACAATTAACAATGTGTCTTTCACTATTGTGGTTTAATCTACGTTACTTAGACAACATATCTAAAAACTGTTAAGCATACTTTATACTACCCTTGGTGACACACACAAACGTTGGCCCAATTTACACAGAACCGATATAACGTAATAGCAGTGTCGAGTGCGACTGAGATGAGTGGTAGCAGAAAAATTTTGTTTGTTTGTTTTATCTTAAGTTAGAAAATGGTCTGTGAGCGTTACAAAACAGATATTGACTGACTGTATTCGGGTAACAGCATACGTTTGGTTTCCCAGGAGCCTGAAACGTTTGCGAAGAACGGCGTATTCCCCTCTACCAAGGGCCGCTTTAAAGGGTCTTTTTTGTGGGCGACTCGCAGGAAAAGAAGCATACCCTTACGACCAGTCAACATCTGCATAGTTTAACATATATGATTGATAAAGGAATGCACAGTTTACCTGTATGATGGAAGATTGGAACAAATATTTTAACAAGTCTGCTAAAAGATACGAAAATTTATGTCACTTACTTTTATCAGAAGTGATCACATTCTTTGGTCGAAAAAGTGATTGAAGAACTTCACGGTGTTTGTCCATGCTATGCATTTTCAAACTATTCTTGTCATAGGACAAAACAACCGAACGTTTTGGATCATGTCCCATCCGTTGAATTTCTTCTTCAAGTCTGTTTAGAAGTCAAGGGTAGCATAAGTTATTAATTGGAGATGAGCAGAATTTGGAAGAATCTTTCTCGATTTTGTCGTCACAAACCTTGTTTCGGGGTCCCACTTTTGCACATTGACACTAAATCTAAATGAAGTGTATTAGAGTAAGACTTATCATCACGGGTCACTGAGAGCGAACTTTCCGAGTGACATATCACCAAAGCTCAATATCAATACAAGCAATGGCAGCCATACGCCTGAGCACTGTGTAGTTAATACTGAACCAAACGGCTAGACAAAGAAAACCTCACGTTAACATTATGACAAATTTTTCCACATATGTAAATATCGTAGGTGTTATCAATTGTACATTAATGGATTTCTCCAAATAAGGGAACGAGCCTAGATAATTGTCCCACGGATATGGTTGAAAAGACATAATCTTGAAAATTAGAGGACCTACATCCAAATGTTTTAATATTGAATTACCTTGACATAAAGTATTCAAAAATGATTGTTTTCCTTTTTATTAAAAATATTTTAAGATACGAGCAACAGCGTGTTATATATAACGCCAAGAATGATTCGTACATACTTATCCGAATTGCAGCTATCCTCTTGTTTAGACTTTTTCTTCTTTCCCTCGGGACTTGTATTGCTTAGACTACCGAGTAGATATGACGGACTGAAAGCTGCTGCTTGTAGAAACTTAAGTAGCATTACATTAGAGGAAAATAGATTATTCACCCCTAGCCTCGATGACGTAAGCCGTGTTGCAATGTTTGACCCGGGCAACCCTGCTGCTGAATGCTCCGATGGCCGAGTCGCGCCAAGATCGCAATCACTGTCGTCAACTTCTGATTCGAGCATACGTAGAAGAGCGGAGACGTCATCACAAGCTTTCGTATGGCGATGTAACATACGATGAAGCCGTGATGCGATCTCACAGACTGTATTTTCCATTTCGACGAGCCGTGTCGCGTCCAGTGCATTTTTGATGGAGAATCTTTTCCTGGCATGGAAAACATCCTTCCTCGTCATATGATTCTCTCGTACTCTAAGCCACGCTTTAAACATGTTGACATACATAATGGGTTCACTGTATTCACCCTGATCAAATGAAACTCGCGAGTCAAAACTTCTTTCCAGTGCAGCAATAAAGTCGTCTGGGTACTTTATTAACTGTAAAGTAAGACAAATTTATTACGACATGGTATGATTCTTTTTATCGATGATTACTTTTCTTCACAATATATGTTATAGCGAGGTAGACATTGAAATGTGACGTGTTTATGGTTTATATGGTTTAAATGATATAGTAACCGTAAATCGTTTTTTTTTATAAATTTCTTCCACACTTTGTGAAATTTGTTCTACAAGAGTCTGTGATAATATTACTTCCGCTTTTACGACCTTCATCTTTTGCTGGAAGTTGGACTTTTATCACGTGGTCACAAGCATCACGTAAATTTTTCTTTGGACTAGCTCCAGGGTTTTACATGACGCGCATTTCTGCGTCCTTTACGCATAAAACCGGACGCAGGACCCCTCAAAAACTAAACCACGCGTCCCTTGGGACGCAGCAATATCTGTTGCTGGTGTACACCTTGCGAAGCTGCTGAACACGTAAAACACATCCCAGTAAACCTTACCGACCCCGTACTTTAACCCTTAAAGTGCCGCGTCGGTTTATAAACCGACACGGCATTCTCGCTCTCAGCGCCACGTCGGTATATGAACCGACAGTGATTGCGTTCTATGCTTATGCCTAACTTAGCTGTGCATTGCCGAACTCAGCCAGAAGGAGGGTATTCCTGACCCTTTGAACCCAGTTTAGTACCATATAAGGACTAAAATAATGACATCATGCAGCCTAACAATCGAAAA
>LD356961.1:87899-106129 GCA_001465055.1 Ptychodera flava
TATCATATTTCAGCCAATCAGGAGTACTGTGTTAGACAAATAACTTACTCTGGTCTCTACATCAGTCCATTCGCCACTCTCGGATTCATGCTCTGCTGCTGCCACAGATTGCAAGGATTTGCGTTTATGGCCGCTGGTTGGCGACTCCTGCGTCAACATCTCAATGTCTGTAAATTGTACGGCGTGACCTCCACCTCTGGTTGTAAACACATCACCCTGAAAGATATAAAGTCAATTAGCATTTATTGTACGACTGGAAACTTTATTCACTATATGAGCTTGTCACCTTTCATTTGGCTTGTACTCTGCAGGAATTTTCTCGTCTCTCTTCAGGTTAGTGATTCCACTAGCTTCCAGCTCAGTAATGAAAACAACTGAGCTATTGTTTGTCAAACCTGTCATAGTGGCCACCCTTACAGAGCGGTCACCTCTCTATAGTGGTCACTTTGTGGCAGTCCCGTGGCATTTTACATGTTAAAGGCCCTCTACAGAACAGTCACCTCTCTTATGTGGTCACATGGAATTGCTCCATTTTGGTACAAAACCTGTATATAATGGTCAATATATCTGACTCTCAATGACCTCTGTCAAAAAATGCTCAGACTGGAAAGCATGAAATAAGTCTACTTTTACTGATTTTACATCTGCATTACAAGCTTTCAGTAACTAAATAGCTGTTCTATGTTTTTTAACAGATTTATGTCATGGAATTTTATAATTGCTTTTATCTTTCCCTAAATTAACCACTTAGCGCACCACCTGCACAGAAAGTAATGCCACACCCACCCTCTATAGAAAGGCCACCTCCATATAGTGGTCACTTTTTCTTGGTCCATTGAGTGACCACTATACACAGGTTTGACTGTAGTTAACAAAATGAACTATTGAATCATCCAGCAGGTAATTACGCCAAAAAAAAGAGTTCATCACTTCAGAGCCTTTGCATAATATTTCTTTTTTCTGTTTCTTTGCAGCAGAGATCAATGACGAAAATATGAATAATTAAAGTCACAAGATAGAGTGCTTAATACAAATTAACTCTTCCCAAGTTACTAACATGTAGTTACTATACCTTAATTGGTGAAAGCCAGAATACAATTTGATCATGGTATAAACAGAACCCACATGAATAATTGTGCATGGAACTATTTGTATTCCTATCCACTTTTCAGCCACATGTATTTGTTTCTCATGGTATTATATATTATTGCCTGAATACATGGGTTTATGTGCCCGAGAGCAGGTGACAATTTGCCTGACGCCAGGAGGGCATGCAAATTGTCTCCCGCTGCGAGGGCACATAAACCTGTGTATTCAGGCAATAATATTTTTATTACATGCCTCTTCACAGTGATGCTATATATGACATTTAGGGCAGGGCATTCTCAAACAATTTTACAATTATCGACCAGCATCAAACAGATTTTAACGAAAGTCAAAATAGCAGTGCGCTCATGGATATTTTACATCTAACGTAAAGCGTGTACCTTGACGTCGAAAACGTCGAAGGGCTTCACCGGACGGGGTAACCATGGAAACCGGTAAGTACATCGTTCACGGGCCGGCTAACTCCCCGGATGTTCCTGTTCAAATCAATGCACATTTTTGCACTCACATCGAGGAATGTAATAAAAGATGACGCCTTCCATGTCGGTTTTTCATAGAACACTGTGCAGTATTCATGAGCAGTGTTCCCCCTAAGGCTTATTTGCGCGCTTTTGCACAGTGTCTCCTACTGCTCTCGCAGTGAAATTTCATGTTTTGCGCAACTTCAGTCTCAGTCATTTCAATCGGAATTAGTTTTGGAAGCAATAACTCAGGGCCTGGGCGAAATGTGCGATCTCAGCGTAGATTTTACTTCAGTGTTTCGAGTTTAGCGCCCGTTGGCGACGCAGTTGCCACCAACGTTTATTGTACGTTGTGACGTACCTCAATAAATTAGCATATACATGAACGGACCCAGCTGTGAGGCAATCAGGCGTATCTCAAGTTGCGCGCCCTCGCAAAACCTTAGAGTGAACACTGTTCATGAGTGTGACATTTTGTTCAAGAGTAGGCCTAGCCTGTAACCTGTGTATACATTAGAGCAGTGACATTACCTTGATAAGCTGTGTCTCCATTTCGCCCTGTGAATCTTCCTCCTGGTGCGTCAGGATGTACTTGTCAGCTTTCAGATCTTTCTTGTTCATCACGGCCACCGTCTTCTTCTTCTTAATGGCAGGCTGTAACACAGTCTCTGTCAAAGCAAAATCATCAAATATTCATTCATTCTCAGGATAAACATTGAAATCTTGATATTGCATTGAAATTTTGTGAAATTTTACATAGATACATCTACAACAAGGTATTGACAATGTAAAACGTTCAGCAACCACCAAAAAAGATTCATAATCATGTTCAGATACCACCATCTAAATCCTTTGTTCCAATTTTCCTGGAAAATAGTGAACTTTTATCTGTTTTATGATATACACTAACTGTATCTGCTGTAACCATTACTGTTTACGTACAGACTGAGGGGCAATCAGGCAACTTTTCAGCCTTTCGCCACGATGGTTAGACCAAAAAGTCGAATAAACAACAGAGCACACAAAACCATGTGCACAAACCTGCATAGAAATAAATAAGTGTATTTCCATACATATTTTTACACTTAAATTTTTGTTGGCACTGCCATCATGTGATTTTCAGAATCTATAAAATATCCTGCGTCCTTTTTATCCCTGAGTTCATCCATTGACAAACTGTCCACCCCTTTCATCACCAGGGTTTGGCTTAAACCCATTGTTATCAATAGAGAGAGTGGCCCTCTCAATGTAAAACTGGGGTTAACAGGTAAAATATGCCAGAACTCTGTCAGTTATATTCTCCCCTTCTTGACATAATATATTACTCTGACGAGAGAATGATTTGCTATGATCTGAAATATATATTTACCTGTTTCCAGAGTGCTGACTGGTTTGTGGTCCACCCAAGTGTCAGCGTTGGTTGACTTTGAGCGGCGGTGCCTCAGTCGCACTGGGGGATGATTGTGAGTTCTTGTAGGCACAGGGGGCGGCGACTTGGATCGATACTTGCTATTTGCATTGCTTGCATTGGTACGGTTGCCTTGGTTAGCGTGCGCAGCTGCCCTGCCACGGGTGTATGGCTTTGGAGGTGGCTTGGGTTTCTTGGTGTCGACTTCTGATTCGGATTCGCTGGTAATCGGAACGCCGTCTTTGTTGCAGACGATTTCTTTGAGTTGCCGCAGCTTCTCGTCCTTCACCCAGATTTTGTTCTGCATTTCAATCTGCGTGGCTTTGACCCGCTTTGCCTGAAATAAAATGATTCATAATACTTTCAAATGTCTCCCATAGAGTTGGTAGGCCATCTTCTCCTATCAGGTGTATCACTTCCCCATCTGCCAAGTCAGTACTGAGCCAAACGTATAAATTTCACCTACTTGGAATGGTATGGTACAGCAAGTAAAGACAGCAAAAACCGTGTGTACACAAGTACAGTGTATCTCTGTTTTACCTTCAAATGTTAAAGTTTTTGTAGTGAAATGAAACAAACCGGATATATTATGTGTCACTGGTTTTAACCAACTTGACTTTATGGTGACAAAAGACCTTGACTGGATGAGGGTTAAACAGGGGGGGGGGCATTAATTGAGATTTTTTATGAGACTTACGCATTCCTTCTCCCACCGGTCTTTCTCAACTCCCATGATTCCTTTCATCGCTAGCTGCATCTTCCGTTTTTCCTCCTTCACTTTTTGCATGTCCTTGTCCTTTTTATCAACCTGGCAGTAATGGAAAAGAAAAGATGGTTTAACTTCCAAGAAATCTGAACTGAGTGTGTTAAGATATTAAAATCTAGTACATGAATTTGCTCAAAAGGAAATATTCTAAATGTATGTAGTCTTATAGTGTACCCTAATAAGCCCTGCACATAATGCAATGCTTGGTTAGGGAGAACATTCATTAATTTGATTTGTTTTGGGATGTACCAGCTGCACTTTCTACTTCTGTCATGGCAACAGCTATTTTAGCAATGTTGTCAAAGCTCTGACTGCCTGGTAAGACTATATGCAAACAACTTATACACACCCTATATTTATACAATGTAAGAGCCGAGGTACATGAATATTCCACATTGATTAAGGGTCATTAGCATAGAATTTTAATACTGAAACAATGCTCATCAGTGTAATCTGCATATTTGAATATCATTATACCTTGCATCTTGCACTAATAGCCTATATTATTTGGGACTCCAGTCAGTATACCACATGCGACCTTTATTACTCACTTATGCGGAATATTTATCAGCTTGAAAAATATTTTTTTTACAATTTATAATTTGGCTTCGCCTTCAACAGTTATTACAGAAAACTAAAGCAGCACACTGTGTCGTTAGGAAACATCTTCTGCGTAAAACTACTGACCTGGTTTTTGAGATCTCTGAGATCTTGTTCATAGAGTTGGGTCTGTCGATGTAACATGGCGTTGGTGGCTTCCAGATTTTTCAGTTTCTTCTCCATTCTCAGCACATCTTTGTCTTTGCCGCCAAGTCTGGATTCAAGTTCAGCATTCCTGAGTTTTAGGTCTTCATGTTCCCTCTCAAACTCTACCAACATTTGTCTGAATGAAGCCTCTGTATACCATTTTGAGGAATAAAACAAAGGCAAAGATGGGTTACCGAGTTTGCAAAGCTGGCGTTGAGGGCGCTGTTCCTGTAGACAATTCTTGATTGAACTTGAAGCATTTATTAACAGTATTGAGTGACACCAAAAGATAACAATCCTTGAACATGTCCATGTACCGGGTAAATCCACTGTCTCCGTGTCTGTGTCACAAACAAAACAGATGTACTTACGTTTCCTACTTAGATCGTCTAACACAGTGTTTCTCCTTGCTAGTTGTTCTGACAGGAATGTCATCAGATTTCTCAGTGTGGTGTCATCACTGGCATCGGCAAGCTGTCACAGACAAACAAGAGCATTGTATTATCAGTGATTCTACTCAAGAATTAAGGAACGCAATGTGTTATACAAAATCAGTACATCCAAGTAATCATGGTACAGACAAAACCACGTAGAATCGCATACATGGAAATATACACATTTCTGTACACATTGGTGCACATGGTTGTTTGTACTGTGGTCCAATCAATTTACCGGTTTAATCTATTTCAAATGCAGTATTGTAAAATTTACCGCTTCAGAAGAAGTTACAGAATTAAGATTCACTCAGTACATAAAACAAATATCCATGTTTTGTGTCACACAGTGGTACAAGTACTATGAGCTGTTTGACTTCTTATAAAAGAGAAAAATAAGATCAAAACATGGCCTTGTATATTTTAGTAAAAAGCAACATGCTGTCAGGCAAATCCTACATGTACACATTCATAGTGTTAGAGTATGTGTGATTGGTGTAAACTTTGTCGAGATGGATTTGATTTTCAGAAAAATGATGCACAACACAAACTTTATTCCTAAGACGGTAAGAGATGCATAGCACCTACCTGTAACACTGGGAACTCAGGCCATGTAAATGGTAAGGGAGGCAGTGGTGGTAATTCTGTGCTATCAATTCCGTCCTGGTGGATCTTTGATAAGGCTTCCTTGTACATTTGATTGGCTGTGGTCAAATGAACAGAAATGGGGTAATTCTTTCAGTGGAAGTAAGGAATGACAACCAGGAATGTAGAAATCTATTGAGTATTTGGTGGTCCCCTTGCCATTAGCCACATAAGACCAGTGGTCCTAGCTTGGTAATTCTACAGTTTAGCTTGATAGTCCATCTGTCCAGTTTGGTAGTCCTACAGTCATGTTTGCCTGGCCTGTAGTCTAGTTTGGTAGTATTTTCTAATTTGCTAGAGTCCTGTATTCTAGTGTGGTAGTCCTACACACGGTCCCTCTTTTTCATGGCACAGACGCAGAATATTGATTATGTGTCAAAGTGGGGTTGAGGTTTATAGTAAATCTCTGAACGGAATTTTCTTTTACACCCTTTTATTATTGGTTCAAGTTAATTTTTTTCTATAACAAAGATGGGCCTCTTCACTCTTAAATGGGGATGAAAGAGGTGAATCTTACCTCGTCTTCTGCCAGGTGTCAGTCCCACATCAAACCTAACACCAGTGGGTCTGGCTACTTGTACTTCTTGTGTCACCTCAGCAAATTTCATCACATGCTGCAAATGCAAAAAGTCATGAACATTAGAATAAACTGTAAGCCAGCTCATTCCTATAATGTACCGGGAAGTTCTGAAAGTCCATTTACAGAAACTTCGAAGCCTTAGTTTGGAGACAGGGTAGACTCTTTAACCCATTCACCAATATGGTTCGGCCTAAACCCATTGTTATCAATGTTAAGGGTGGACTTGTTCACATTGAATTTGTGTAAAAAAGTTAAAATCACCACAAGAATAGCAGTGTGATCACAATTTGAGGACACTTTCAATCTTAAAATAAGTACAGATCAAGACATTTAGAGTCCAGAAGATCACTGTGACAGGCAGAGTACTGGGTATTTCAACATGCTACGGGAAGTATACTGGTATCTAGGAACTGCTGCTGACACAGGTAACAAAACCTGAAAACAACTGTTAAAAGTTACAGTTGCTGGTCCTTCATCGGTATTAACAAACTTGACCTTGCAGAAACAGATGACCCTGGCAACCAAGAGATTTAAAACCTGCATTGCGGGTGTAAATATTTCAAGACAGAAGCCTGAAGACTTACCAAATTTTCATCGTAGTCTACAGCAGCTGGGTTGACACAAACAACCATGCGGACTTTACCTTCTCCATCAAAATAGTTCTTGAATAGATGGGTGAGTTTACTGTCACGGTACGGTACCATCTGTAATTTGGCAGAACAACATGGTTAGATGGAAAATATACAGTATGACACAAAAATCAAACAATCATCTGGATTGCAGAGAAGGACAGTGTAATATGTATCATTAAATACTTCACCTACAAATATAGGAAGTGTACAAAAATTTGTTTTTAAATCAAGCTTGAGATTAAAAACATAATCAGTAATATTTGCAATTTCCATGCCCTTTTTGAAATCTAGCAATATAGCTTTTGTGTAAAAAAGCATAAAATCTCATTCTGAGTTGCTAGCATCTATATTACACTCAAAACAAGAATATTTTTGCTGCTCATACCAGCACTGTTTTACAGATTATGTTAAATTTCACATTGTTTGTCTAAATCACATCGTGATAAATCATTTTAACCCTTTGAGTGCTGTATTTTTTACCCACTAAAATTTCAGTGCAACATTTTACTCAATTTTTATGAATTTTTCTGTAATTTGTTGATAATTTTGGATCAAATGGACATCAAAATTCATTGGCTCCAGCTTTTATCAAAATTTTGGCAAAAATTTGAAAAAAATTGGCTGGGGTATATTTCATAAAGGTGACAAAACTGACTTTGGTGCTCAAAGGGTTACAGGGATTATGTCCAAAGACAGTTGAAATATACAGTAGTACAGCAAGAATGCAATGAAAACTGATAAGTTGAAATATTTTTCCCAGCAAAGGCATACCTTATCAGCTGAATTGAGTTGGTTTTCACGCAGTGTTTCAATACAATTACGCAGTGTCATCAGTGATGCATTGATGTTACCAGCTTCACGCAGTCTGTCACCGGAATTCTTGGTACGGTTTGTCCTTTCACTGCCGGCTAAATCAACCAATGACAGCTGACTCACACAGATCTGTTCTTTGTCCTGAAGAATGTATAGTGTGAAATGTGAAGGTCAAGACATTATGAGTGTACTTTGATGACAGTCACAAAGTCTTAGAAAAACCTGAAGTAAAGCTAAATTGGTCAGTTTATCAGCCGAGATGATCCATTGGTTCATTGAACCAAATTATCAAACACAAAAGTTGTCATCATTCCGTCATTAACCACTACCACGTGCCAATCATATTCCATTATCAAGTAGCTACCCAGAAGAGTAGATATGACCGGGACTTTAATCAATCAAGGCTGCAACTACGATGGTTCGACTCCGGAATAAAAAGGGTGCGCAGTATTTCACACACTCAGTACGCCCAAGGAATCATGTGGTCACGGCACAAACAAATGCATGTTTGCAAACACGAACAGAAATACACGCATATCTATGCGCGTCTGTGCACATGGGTTTGTTTGTACCATGGGCTATTCAAATTCTGGGTTTAGTCCATTGGATTATTTGTCTACCATGTTATTTTCACCACAGTTCTGTAAGGAAAATATCACTACTTCATCGACAAGTACAAGTAGTGTAGCAATACTGTGATGTTCATGAAGTGTGAGAAGTAAGATTTTTAAATGTTTTCTGTGTGCAAATTTGCAAAAAGAAACTCTGTTTGTGTAATACATCGGTGTGAAAGGGCATTTTTATTTTTTGAGTTGATAATTTCAACTTTCAGTAACCAAGTTTGTAGCTCCATTTACTCATGAAAGAGAGAAATATCATCACCTTACCTGTACAACTTCTTCACCCAGTGAGTCTAATGGTGCCTGTATCAATCTGATGTTGAACACACTGTGGCTACGACTTGATTCACGGTTCAGCTGCGTGTTAGCTACTCGACGTCTCTTTTGACCTGCAAAACATGGTTGAAAACAAGTTTATTTGTTATGATTTGATTTACAGCGGAAAAAATGACCAACAATTTGTGCGAAGGTCCAAGACTGTACCCTTAATCCACTCATAACTCTTTTACTACAAAAATTTGATATCATTTAGTTGTTGTCTAGTAGGATGGATGATTGATTCAGTTTAAAAGGAAATGGTGTGAAAGGATTAAAAAAGGGGAAACTTCCACAAATGAAAACACAGATCCCTCTATTTATGATGCTGTCAAAGCTAATCATTAAACACAACCGTAGAAAAACAAAATTCTTTCTGTGTGCGGTCAACAGTTAGGCAAATACAATGGTTCAGCAACCTGGTGTAGTGGTCCTACGTGTGCCGATATTATAACTTAAATTAAAAACTTTAACAGATAAAATTCAAAAAGGAGGCAGTCCGTTTACTGGGTTTCTCATAACGCCTGAAAGAAGTGCCTTTTTCCCTATTTCTATGTTGCCCACTATTATAGTTTATAAGGTAAAATTTTTATTAAAAATTGTCTAGGGACCTGTAACCTATGACCTCACCTCTCAGGAAGACATCATATGCTTCCTCTGTAGATTTGACTTCAACCTCAGCGCATCCACTGATGTACATATTGTGGCAGTTGTCCTCACGTAGAATCTTGGACTGTGGAGGTCTGTAACCAAGACAACCATTATTACCAGTATGTTAATCTGACGTACATACAAAAGAATGGTGCCAAAAGTGCCACTACCAGGTACAACACAATACAAAGCTATCATTTTGTTGACACTGCAGACGATGTAAAGTGTAACTAAAGATGCAAAGAAGTCAAGAAAATTCGTGGTCAAGTGTTTGCATCCACTCGTACAAGTTATAAAACACCACACGTGTAGCTACCAACTGTACACTGTACTGACTCATGCAAAGTTCAAATACCCAGAATTAATATCACAGAAACAAAAAAGAATGGATTACAGAAGATACAGTAAATAAATAAATACATAAACAAACAAAATAAATAGATGAAAAAAAATCTATACACAAGCATATGCTATCTGTTATCAAGACAAAAAGTTTCTTCTGAGTACTACAGATATCTGTGATATAGAACATACATTATATACCACATTTTATTATGGATACTGATTTCCTATAACAATTGTCATTCAGCATTCTTTTTCTACCAATATTGACTAGACAGTTAACATGCTATGGTTTGTAGTTAACAGGTTGATTGCAATTGCTTGAGATATGTACAGCTTATTGGTGTGTCAGTACCATACAATTACACCCCGTATGTACTACCGTTACTGTTAATCTGTTATTGGTAAATACGGTACATACAATACTCTCAAATTAATCTTGTAACTACCCACATCCCTCCACTAGTAGAAAAGTTACATTTTACTGGTGTAAACTTCAGGTCCATCTCAAAGTGCAACAACCTGGTTGGGTACATTACTCCATTATTTTGAATGGACTTCATAATTTTTCATGAGATCTGTATCCTCAATTATCCATCACATCATCAAGATTTCCCATGATTCTCCAAAATGTATGACACCACAAGTACAAACAAACTGTAACTACATACTTTTCTTCATATCAAAGTTTGGTTGTGACTAAATATTTGAAAATATTTTCTTTATAATTAGGCTGGTAAATAATGTTTCATTCTTAAAAATTGAGCTGTTCACTTGACAGAAAAAAAAATCGTTAGTCAACCTATTTTTTCAGGCTACCAATGGAAACTTTTAACAAGGATTATCACAAGACAAAAGGAATCGAAAAAAACAATTTATTTCAACTGTACCAAATTTGGTATTTTCAGGAAAGTTCTAAGCCAAAGATTTAAAGAATGATCAAACATTAAAACTTGAGTCAGTTGGTGATTCCTACAAATTCTATAACGGACAATATTTTTCAGTATTTGTTTGACCATTCTAGTATCTTCAAATAATGTAAATAAAGTGTTCCAGAAAACTTGAAGGGGAAGGTACACAAAACACTGCCTTTTTAGTAATCAATCATCAAGAGGCAACTGTAAGACCAAAAACGGTACAACAGAATTGGGTTATGGGATAGCTGCACTTTGACCTTGACCTCAAGTACAGCAAAAGTGCAAGGGTCAGTAGGACATGCATACTGATGGACTCTATACTACGAGCAAGTTGAGTCAGTAAGTGTTGGTAGTCAGGCTGGAAGATTTGACCTGTGAGGGCACCCTTGCCAGAAAATTCAGACATTTTCATGTCTGAGTTTGCAGAGAGAAGCAGCCAAGCTAACAGTTGCAGTCAAACACACACACACACACAAACAACACACACAAAATGACACGTGGAAACATACGTATCAAGGTAGTCCTGAAAACCTGTCCTAAACCTGTCAGCGATTTTGAAAAAAAATAAAAGGAAAACAAAAAAATGTGTATGAATGTTATGTCTTATCAATACCAGACTTGAAATTATTCATGGTGTAAATGAAGATAATATTGTGCTTCTTCCAGAAAGAATTACATTTATCTCTTACAAGTTACACAATATTTATGATTATGTGTTTAGCTAGAAAGGGAAATACGTGTACTTTTTGAAATTTCGACCCTGATCCTGATAATAACATACAGTGTATTCAATATCTCAAGAGAAAATTGACAGAGATGTTGGAAACATAATCAGTGACTACGACAAATCAGTGTAAAGCAAGCTTCTGCATATTCTTTGAATAGGAAAGATCAGAAGATAATACTTCATATTGACAAAAACACTCCGATTTTGTAATTATTGTCACCTTTGATTGATGTTATCGAGAGGTGTGTCTTCTAAGAGATCATAGACGTAGTTGTTGTAGATTTCAACATAGGATACGAAGACGGCGTAGTTATTGTCTTCCTCTACATTGTCCACAGAGGTAGTGTCTGCTACTCTAGCAACGTTGACGTCTTCCCTGAAACGGTGTCTGGTGACAGAAAAAAGTGAAAATTCTGTGTTTTATGATTCTAGAACATCTAAGACAATATGGCAGCTGTTAAAGGAAATTGTTCATCAAAATTAAGCCTACGACTGCTTTATGCCAGATGGGTAGGGTCAAAATGAAACTATAAAAACTACATATACAGTGATTCTGACACTCCATAGATAGAGAACTTTCTTCTTTTTATCAAACATGGACCAAAATGGTATCTGAGTAACTGGTGGTGACCGAGATATTTTTGCCCATTTCATGTCAGCCATTATCACTTCCCTATCTGCCGTGTCAATGAAAAGCAGTATTGAGCCAACACCATCGGTATTTTCACCCACTTGCCATATTATTAATTTGTGTACATGTATGTAGCAGGCTTAGTCTATAAAAACACGCAAGATATCTGCTTTCGAGGACTTTCAAATTTTTGTCAAAATGCAAAATGTGGGACATGCTTTGCCCAACTGGTTTTTTAACAAACTTGACCTGATGGTTACATATGAACTTAGAAGAATAAAGGTCAAACATACTATTGATCGCAGGTATTGAGATGAGCAAAGAAAGAGAAGAAGCAATGAAATTTGAAATTATCTACCTTGATTTTGGCGTTGATGGAGTTGATGGTGGGTTCATTGCCAGTATTTCACGTTTCTGTCTTTCAACCATGGCATCTGCCTCTGTCTGTACTTCAAAACCATTCATCTTGTCTGGCTTGAACACCTGAAATCAAGTGACAATGTTTGCAGTGATGAGTAAATTAATGACATTGCCATACATTTTTTAAACCGAGGAAGCAATAACTCTTTCAACTGATTTTTGTCGAAATCATGTCAGGCTGTTTGTTATTTACATTATGATGAGGTACAGTCTACAGCACACAAAGTTGTAATCCATACCGCAAATACAAAGAGGACTAGATGGTTACTGGGAAAATAAAAAGGAAGGTTGATAAAAGGAAATATGATTGTAATTAACATGCTGACTGTTTCATCGGTTATTTCTCAAAAACTTCAAACTGAGAAATCAGACTTTTTACATGATCAGACCTTTCACCAATTAGCATAATATACACATATGATATATATGAAAACGCTGACTTCATACTAATATAAAGCATTAAGTGTGTTTGAGTTTTCTTATAACAATATAGAAAGTGTTACGGAGAATTCTTATTTGATACATGTGTCATAGGGATGACCTAATTGTGCGCCATAGTGTGTCCAAGCGCTAAGGGTCATGGTGTATAGTACTCTGTGCACACTATGTCCCATTGTTCATCATCCCTGAGGTGTGGAAATGGCGGTAAATCTGAAGTCAGGTGTTTCAAGCCTTGCTGCCATATTCAAATTCAACCGTTAGAAAACTTAAAATGTCAAATACGATTACACCTAACATGTTTGTTACTATAGTATGTCTTGAGAAACATGAAACAATTTCTCCCCCTCCCAAAGGTCACACAATAGCCATGGAGGCAAGTCTCCAATGAAGTTGTCATTGTTGATTACACCTAAGAATGGTAAGAGTGACCATGACCTAAGTATGATACTTCTACTAGTTTTATCTCAAGGAATATGTAACAAATTTATGATGACAAAAAATTTGCAAAACTGTGTAATGAACAGACAGGCACCAGACAATTACAGTGTTTTGCCCAGGAATTGTAAAGGTGGGACACAGTGTCCCATGATTGTTAAAATAGGGGGACACTGAGTTACAATAGGGGTCAATGTGTGAGCAAAGAACGCAAAGCAAAGTGCAAGTAACCAAGGCCGAAAGGTATTGTAAACATGTGGGGCTGTTGTTTTCCATCGAAAATTTGATATCATGAATACATACATTCATTTTAAAATTAAGATTGCTGGACGTCTCCCATAATGGTTTGTGACAAAGTCATTTTAACTGGTTGTATTTACAGTTTTTAATTGTAAAAAAAGACATCATCATGATAAAATCAATTTTATGCGCATTTTTTCTTTTATGGGGATTCTTGCCAGTGACTGCATTACATGTGTTTAACAGAAATAAAGAAGATGTTCCATTACACTTATGACTCCAGAACTAGAAGTGGTCGAAGACAATAGTTTGATGCACATTGTAACTTGTTTTTTTTTTATTACTGCTATAAAGTTCTCTTCTTTTTTATAATTGCTCCAATGACTGACAATTTTCCCTGAAAATTGCAAAAAAGATAGTTTAAAAACACAAATATCTGACAGAACTCCTTGATCCTCATGGTAACACATTGCCATAACGCTGTTTTGACAAGCTAGGTGGTTCTTGTTAAGATCAGCTACAATTGAGCTAGGGGGTCTTGACTATATAAAGAATTCAGCATGGTGACCACGATCTCTCTGGCTTGCAGATGATCGGAGAGTTGTATGAGAAACCTTCTGGGGAAATTTGAGGCAAATTACTACTTTGAAAGTCAGGGATATAGTGTTTCAACAAAATTGTGGGGTTGATGATATTTTTAGGTGAAGTCATGAGCTTCCAGTACACCAAAATACACGTACAGTCAATTCAGTTTGATGCCATGTGCCCGGGCTAGTATAGACTAGTGACTGAAAATTTGATTCTTCGTACTTCACTGTACTAGCATATATTTACAAGTAAACATTTCATTCAAAGTTGGTGGTCAATAAAATTTGCTTCGTGAAAAGTTTGTTGTTCTCTTTACAAGCCTTCCGTTTCCGAAATCTTTGTCTGGTTATCGGGATCGTACGTGGCCTGGTATTTAAGTCTGTCCCCAAGGCTGCATGGCCCAGTGGACGCACATCGCCTTGCTCATACCACGAATCATAGACTGTAAGAGACTAACTGATTTTCCAATAGTGTTTACATTGTGACGAAAAAAATAGACTAATTTTAAGTGTTTCATTGTCTCAATAGAGAAGCAATAACTGTACCGGGGCTATCAAGTATGTAATTTGGCAGCTAAAAAGTAGTCTCTCTGTGGACGCTGGACTTACATTCTAGCCCTGATTTTAGTGCGTCCCCGTGACCCATGTCCGGTATTTTTGCGGGACATTGTTGCTAATTCTGCATCAAAAGACGCAAGAACGCACTCTGGGCAAAACACTGATATACTGGTAGTACCAGTAAAGAGTAATTCTGTAGTCAAACTCAAATGAAAGATCCTTTAATCCTAAAACTGTTTGTGACTGTATCAGGAATCGAGGATATGGCAAATTTGCAAGAGTGTTTTAGGTACTATGTTTAGATGCAGCTGAGTCAATATCGACAATGTACTCACATATTTCTTGGCTTGCAAGGAAGATATGCTGTTGAAAAGGACGTCAAGACATCTTGGTAGCAATCCACCATCTTGTGGAGAACCTGTGACGGTATGAGTCTTTCCAGAACCAGTCACTCCATAGGTAAACAACAAACCTGAATGAAGGTAATCAGGAAAGTATCAGTTAATAATTTGAGTCTACAAATTCACACAACTGCTCAGTGCTCCCATTTTGAAATGAGGATTATTTAATTACACTGTATTAATACACCAGTCCTTAATTTAACTGTATGTTCTTCCTTGGTGCCAAAAAAGCAGTTACACGATGGTAAGGAATGGCTAAACGAGTTTCAGATAAACATACAATTTTTTTTTTCACTTGAAATTAAATAATATACAATGCAGTCTTGCGGTAATCATTGTCATTGGTCACTCTCAGGAAAAGCAAATTTGGTTCTGAACAGAAAATTTTCTTTGACTTAACTCAATGAGTCAGATCAATATACACAGTTCTAAAAAGGTTTTAGTAAAAAGGTGTTGTCCTTGCCAATTGTGCTACTTGTAGGATTACTGGGATATGAATGGATGATCACCATTCCAGACAGTTGTTTCATGAATCATGGGAGTATGGTGAATTTTGCTATACATGTATAATTACTAGTATATCGCCAACAGATCACTTTGTGTTTGTTGTTTGCTGGCTTGTTGTTTGTGCTTACTCCCTATACACATTCAGGGATGTAGAAAATTTTGGATTCAGGTGGCAAAAACGATAAGTTTAGGCAGTTAAAAGTAGTGTGCTAGCACATTAAATTTGTGCAAAATTTCCCTGATTTTCATTAAAATAATAATTTTAAAAACCTGTGAATTTGAGCTGACAGCCGCTGTTTTTTGCTGGCTGCCAGCTATTTTCTACATACCTTTATGTCTGACATACTCGTATGACAAAATTTCTGACGATAGTATGAATCAGCTGGTATGTACAGCAAATCACAAATCAGAATTAGACAATTCATATGTCTTCAACTGCTACGACAATCTGTTAGTGACACTTACCATTTTTACCGTGTATCAGATCATTCACTAATGGAAAGGCCACATGGTCAAACAATGCCTTCTGTGATGTGTCCTCAGCAAACACAAACTTGTATTTGTACTGTATTTCTTTGTAGTTGCCACTCTTGTAGGCAATGGAACACTGTGGTGGACTCAGCTGTACTGTGTTGCTGTTGATGACTTCGATACAATTCTCACCATCATCTTCGTCTTTTGGTCGAAGGCGACAATATACCTAATATAGTGAGAAATAGTTTTTTTTAAATTGCAGGATGTAAAACATAACAAGAGTTAGACCGTCTTTACATGATGTGATTAAAATCTAGTTCTCAATGTAGATTGAAACACATCCATGATTGAATATAGCTCTGCTTGGCAGGGCTGTGTGTTACCGGCGTTGTACGGCCTGTGGTGGGAGGCTGTACGCTGGTAACACACAGCCCTGCAATGCAGAGCTAGATTGAATAATATGATTTTCTTTGTTTTATTGGTTCTACAGTGAAATTTTTATTCTCGTCATTTAGGTTACCCAGACGTTCTGCAGGCCAGTGGAAACCTCAGCAGATTATTGACGCAGTATCCTGGCCCACAGCTTTTCCGATAATGTTGTGTGGTCGGTAAAAAATACATACAATCGTACGGGACAGTTGTTGGGCTGTGGTAGTAGTGGTACAACTGCAACAAGTCTGGGGCTTACTCTGACAACTGAAGTACAGGGTAGTTTGTTGTGTCTATATTCACAAGTAATACATTTTACAGCTTACAAATGAGAGGTTCCTTTGATTTATTTCTACCTTTCACGTTTGCTGACCTCACCTCTAAAGCTATAGAGCACAGTGCAGACTTCGAACGAGCGCGACCGTTCACACATTGGGCCGATTGGCGTTTGTATGGTTTCTCATCAAAGGCTTGAGTTTGCGTTGTTTAAATTGACCATTGTGTAAAAACAGACGGCTGGCAATATGCGGTTACGTTGGACAAATGAAATTATCTGTTTCTATGCAATGATGCCAGCAAACTGATCGAATTAAGTTTTTTACGATTTTGCCGCGAGATTTGCTACGTCAGTGGTCAGGGTAGCTCTGCATGGCAGGGCTGTGTGTTACCGGCGTTACACGGCCTCCCACCAGTGTAACGCCGGTAACACACAGCCCTGCCATGCAGAGCTATGGTCAGGGCAACCGCACACCACCCAATGTGATCAAAATATTCTAAGGTTTCACTACCGCTGGTTTTCCTATTGTATCGATGGCAGTAGGACTACAAGATAATATCCAATGACAATTCGGACAATCTTACCTCGACTGGATCTTTAACGTTATTCGGAAGTTTCCTGGGAGTTTTCTTCGGTGTTTTGCCCCGCCTGAAATTGGACAGGAAACAACGTTACGATCAACTCACGACAACCACAAAAATCACTTAAAATGCCCCTTCTGAAAACACAAAAGGATAAAGACACATTTTGATACTTACATGGGCTTCATTTTTATGACTATTGTGGTATTTGAAGATTTTTGGCAGTGATTTTGGCTATCGTTTCGTATTTCGCGTAGCACGACGTGCGGTACGTTCTCGCTGTATTCCACACAATTCAAATTTCGTTCTTCGATTATTAACCAATCATAGAGCGGTTTTCATTCCGCCTTTACTATCCATGAGGGCGTTCCACCGGTAGCGGAAATTACGTTGAATTTTCTTTTCTTCCGGAGTGTTATTTTCATAAATGAAATCGAAATGATACTTGATATATAAAAAAATAGATAAAAAAATAGATACGTACACACCAACTGAAAGGTGTGACCTATGGCAGCAACTCCAGAAAACGGTGGTGACCTTTAACCCGTACCTTTGAAGCTGTCATGGCAAGCTAAGGCAAATGGTATGGTAAATTCGTTAAAGTCATGGTGATTTGAACAATTGTGGAATTTTGTTTTCGTTTTCTTCATATCGTAATTTAAAATTATAGTTTCTCCAGATATTATATCTCGCAACAACTGAGGCAGGGTACTTACAGAGTACAATATTTTATGTGGAAACCGTGGACTGCGAATTACGAAGTTAGCTGGGCCAATGTTTATGCTTTCAGCAGACGATACAGGTAGCAACAACAACCCACCGAGCAGCAAATGGCATAGCAGTACAGAAAGTATGCCGCGGCCGTGAGAACGATAGAGTTGCAAGCGAATGGAATTTCGTAATGTAAGCACTTGCTCAATAGTGAACAGTGTTATTTTTAGTGCGAGCAAATGTGCTAATATTGCAGGAATGGAAGTTTACAAAAAAAGTACAAAAAGCACGATTAGAAGCACCAAAGTGTGCGCATGCGTGCATCCTCGTACGCGGATGTCATTTCAAAGATCAAAGCAACGTGCTTCTTGAG
>LD356961.1:113867-128749 GCA_001465055.1 Ptychodera flava
AAGTTATGGTAAAATGGTGCAATTTCTTTATCTTTTCATGTTTTTCATAGTGTGCTTCTAAGGACACAAAATATGTCTGGCAAGAAGCACCAGTCATAATATCAAAGAAAAATGTTTTTTTTTTCAATTGAAAGTGGTCGGTAGAAGATAAGTCACAATCGTTTAATAAAATATGAAAGTAATTTCATCAGTAAGTTAAGTTAAAATGGTGTAATTTCTTTATATTTTCTTGTTTTTCATAGTGTGCTTCTAAGGATACAAAATATGTCTCGCAAGAAGCACAAGTCATAATATCAAAGGAAAAAGTTTATTTTTTCAATTGAAAGTGGTCGTTAGAAGATAAGTCACAATTGCTTAATAAACTGTGAAAGAATTTAATCAATGAGTTACGTTAAACCTGTGCAGTTTCTTTATATTTTCATGTTTTTTAACAATGTGCTTCTAAGGATACAAAATATGTTTTGAAAGAAGCACAAGTCATAATTCAATAGGAAAGTGTGGTTTTTTATTTGAATTATTAAAACTGTTCTGTGAAAGATAAGTCATATTTGCTTCATAAAACATGAAATAATTTCATCAATAAGTTATGGTAAAATGGTTAAATTTCTTTATATTTTCATGTATTTTAACAATTTGCTTCTAAGGATACAAAATATGTCTCGCAAGAAGCACAAGTCATAATTCAATAGGAAATTGTGTTTTTTTATGTGAATTATTAAAATTGGTCTGTGGAAGATAAGTCAGAATTGCTTCATAAAACATGAAATAATTTCATCAATAAGTTATGGTAAAATGGTGCAATTTCTTTATATTTTATGTTGTTAATAGTGTGCTTCTAAGGATACAAAATATGTATCGCAAGAAGCACAAATTGGAAGATAAAAGGTAAAAAGTTTTTTTAATCAAGATGGTCAGTAGAATATAAGTCACAATCGCTTAATAAAATATGAAAGAAATTCATCAGTAAGTTAAGTTAAAATGGTGTAATTTATTTATATTTTCATGTGTTTTGACAGTGTGCTTCTGAGGACACAAAACATGTCTTGCAAGAAGCACCAGCCATAATATCAAAGGAAAATTATTTTATGCAATTGAAAGTGGTCTTCGTAGAAGATTAGGCACAATTGATTCATAAAACGTGAAATAATTTCATTAATAAGTTATGGTAAAATGGTGCAATTTCTTTATATTTTCAAGTTATTTTTAATAGTGTGCTTCTAAGGATACAAAATATGTCTTGCAAGAAGCACAACTCGGAAGATATAAGGAAAAAGTGTTTTTTTTAATTAAAGATGGTCAGTAGAAGATAAGTCACAATTGCTTCATAAAACATGAAATAATTTCATCAATAAGTTATGGTAAAATGGTGCAATTTCTTTATATTGTCATGTTTTTTTCATAGTGTGCTTCTAAGGACACAAAATATGTCTGGCAAGAAGCACAAATCGGAAGATATAAGGAAAGAGTGTGTTTTTTTAAATTAAAGATGGTCAGTAGAAGATACGTCACAATTGCTTAATAACACAAAATATGTCTCGCAAGAAGCACAGTCATAATTTTATGGGGAAAAAAGGTGTTATAAGTACAGTGGAAAATGGTGCAATTTCTTTATTTTCATGTCTTTTTACAGTGTGCTTCTAAGGATACGAAATATGTCTCGCAAGAAGCACCAGTCGTATTTGCAAACAGAGAGCACGGACGATACGATCACATGTGGATTTCACTACGATTGTGGTTCTAGAGGTACAAAACAAGTATCTCAAGAAGCACGTTGTTTTGATCTCTGAAATGACATCCGCGTACGAGGATGCACGCATGCGCACACTTTGGTGCTTCTAATCGTGCTTTTTGTACTTTTTTTGTAAACTTCCATTCCTCAATATTGCGAACGAAAGTACAAGAGACGGATCGGTCACACGCGAAGCTCACTCATCGGACTTGTAGAGCCTTTATTACCTACGTAGCACACACACACACACCGTTGTGGCTCTGCCCTGTGAGTGCATGGAGGTAGAAAGAAAGAGTGTGAGTACATGGAAAACTGAGTGCTGCTTTTTTTTCTTCCAGACCATAAGGCATGGGTTGTTCAAGTTCAAGTTTACAACAGCCACAAAGCGGAAGTGGTCAAGATAATACAGCAAATCAGAATACACTGGGAAGCAATGGAAGTCAGACAGAACAAGCCCCATCCAAAAGCAATGAAAATGTGCAAAGCGAAGAGAATGAAGTCGGCCACGATGATGGAATGGGGACGGGAAGTTTATCAGAATCCAATCAGAAAGAAGAGGGGGATAGTGGAGGGCACAGTATACAAAATGTAAGTCAGAGTAAGTCAAAGGAAAGTACTTTAAATTCTGAGAGTCAGTCAAAAAGTCCATCGACAAAAGGAAGTTCAGAGAACAATTCTGATAAGGTGTCTGATGTAAAAAGCTCTGGAACTAGTGGAAGCAAAGTTTCCTCTGAGAAGATGTCTACAACCAGTGAGAGCAGTGCAAAACCGCCTGCGAATACTTCAAACACATCAGCTGTGCCTTCTTCTCAAAGTAAACAGTCGAATAACGCAGGAACTAAGATTGAGTCACAGCACACCGATGCTGACCAGGTAGAATTCAACAGCGCCCTGAGAGCTATGTGCCGATTGGTCAGAACTGATGAATTATATGCAAATGTCAGACCAGGTGTCTGGTCACTTCACTTGGAACGAATTCCACCAAATCCAGATTTCTCCATGGCAACGCTTGTGTCAAAAATCAAGAATATGGTGGTAAGTGTTGATAAATCTTTGATAGTGTAGATGAAGTGCTTGTAAATTGGTCATAAGTTAACTTCTATATCATCCCACTACAACAAGTCTCGAATACGTCCCTTTTTCTATAGAAATAAATGTGCAAAACATGGTATGCTGCTTTTCAAGTTCTTTTCTATAGCACATATTAGTTTTGTCATAACAGAATATGTGTGTTAAATGTCAGTCCATTGTTATTGTTGAATGTCAACTGAATTTTAGTCTGAATTTCAATTCATTTGTCAACAATAGCATTGCCTGTTTTACACATTGCCATGTATGTGCATGGCAAATACTTTTTATTTCCAATTATACTATATAGAAGAAAAAGAAGTAAATAGTAAAATACATTTCTTTCAAAGAATAACATGGTGGTAATGAATATATTATCAAAAGTTATACGGATTATCACCATAAGAACTATATCATTTGCCATTGTTGATACGAGCAACATTAGCTTAAGAAATATCTATATGTAAAAGCTGTTTCAGTACTGTTTATCAATTCAATAAGGTGGGAAAGCAAATGTAATGCAATTTTCCCTGTGATTTCCATAAATAATTTATTTGATATCACAATTCTTAACTCACACAGGAACTGGATTTCTCAGGAAATCGTCTTGGTCCACAGGGTTTCCGTACGGCAGTATTAGCATTAATTTACAACCACAGTGTGACTACATTGAATATTTCCAACAACCAGGCTGACACAGACAGCTCTGTAAGTATACACATTTTCAAATCTATTGATTGTCAACGAGACAATAGCTGAAATGTTATAAACTAGTTGTGTTGGCAATTTTTAAAAACGGTTGGTCATCCCCAGCCTCTATGAGATACTGACTTAATTTTAATGTACATATGTGTGTGACGCTGCTATTTTCCATTTGCCTACCATGTTATTAGTGCTGGTTTTGGGTAGCTGCTGGAACATGATGACTTTTTTTAAGGCATTACCAATCTAAAATGATTTGGTGAAATTTTACAGATCACATTTCTTCTTCACAGTGTAATTGATAATCATCGATTTTTTGGTTGTCTACTAAAATGTTATGAAAAGTAACTCTAATTAGTATATATCATAACACATGCAATAGTTTGTAACATTTTGGTGTGGAGTGACATATAATTTATACTTTTCATGCTTGATAAACTTATATGACATTAGCTACGTATCATTCAGAATGTTTTTTAATAGCGTTCATAGATTACTTTTGTAAAACTATGTGTCATTATGACTCATGCCACATAATTTTGAATGTGAGCAAAATGCAATGAATTGAGCTTCTTTGCATAAAATGCAAGTCTTAGAGTTCTATAATTCCGGAAAACACAGCAAATAAATTTGGTTATTTATTCTGATTCATAAAGCTTTATGCCATTGGAGACCATCTTGACTACATGTTCTGTACAGAGTAGTCTGTCTAATGTTTTATTTCAATATTATTACTATATTCTAGCAATGCCTTGGAGAGTTGTTGTCTAACAATTCCACTCTGACCTGGTTGGATGTGTCTAGTAATAACCTTGGTAAGGACTTCTTCTCACGCAGTGTTGGACCAGCAATCAAAGCAAATAATGTACTCAAGTGCCTCAGGTGAGTCTGCCGTGCTGTTGTTGCACTACTGGTATGTACTGCAACAAAGACTCAATAGGTTAAACCCGCAATTCAAATGGACCATGGTACCACATGCACAAAGATGCACAGAAATATGTGTATTTCTGTACACTTTTGTACACATTGGTTTGTTTGTACCGGCGATAAAGCGCTGTTGCCGTCCTGCTACACTTACTTGTAGGGTTGTCGCCCTTTGTGCATGCCGTTTTGCAGAACTCCTCAAATGCTCTATATGGACGTGGCCCACATCCTCTCTTACGTGTGCAAACCCCACTGCAATATTACCGGACCTACTATCTTCATTTGCTGTCACATCTACAAGGGCTGTTTCAATTTTGCTAGAGCGAAGCTTTCTCGGCCATCTTGAAAACTTCTGTCATCGCAGGGTTTGTGGGCAATATTATCAATATTCACAACGTGCAATCGCAGCATGACGACAAACATGCTTTGACATTAAACATTGCAGACACGGAAAAATTTATATTCCGAAAAATTAGTGTATTGTCAAATGAAACTGATAATATATGTTGATGCAGAGCTAATGTGAAACATCATTAAAAGCCTGGGTTTAACTTCTATCACTAAAATAGGTAACACCAATTCTTTAACTGGCTGTCCTGATAGACCCTTGTCAGCACTGAATTCCATCATTGCATGTTCATCAATTATTCAACAGAGGAGGAAATTGATGGAGATCTGCACTAACAAGATTGGAAAGTAACCATGTGAATGACTTTAATGGAAATAATCTGTTGTAGAAATTAAATCTGATTAATTTATGTTGCCATAGCAACAGGAAATGTTTTTGAGTCCTGTGAAGAGAAACAGGATGTGTTCGGTTGTTTGTGACATAGCGGTCCCTTGGATTTGGTTTTTCCCATGGCTTGTCAGTGACTGATGAAGGGAGACTATGTGTATGTTCACTAGCCATCAGTCAGGTTTAGGAAAACATTATTCCACAGATGTGTGTATTATTGTGCATATTATGGTCAATCAGTGTGCCATATGGTCATATGGAGCAATGTAGACACTGTATTCAAGTTAAATTGCAGATTAATGAAAGTTAACACATGTTTGTCATACATGTAGTGTGTATTATAAGGTTATTCACAAAATACCGGGATTTATGTCCGAGTACATCGTGCAGCGGAGGTATTGTCCGAGACAAGTAGCGTGGAGGACAATACCGTAGCGTACGATGTACGAGGACATAAATCTCCGGTATTTTGTGAATAACCTTATTATACACCTTTTTAGTCCGATTTTACCTGAAAAAAAGTCGAAATTTAGGCGGTTTTTTTATGCTCCTCGCGCACTACACTGAGCGATCGCAAGCAGACTGGGAACGCGTTCAGCGCGTCCGCTAAGTGCACAGAACAAAATTTCAACCCGCGCTGCGCAGTGCACGTGGTAGAAATTTTACGTCAGCAGCATAGTTTCACTCAAATTCACCGGTTTTAGACTGACCATGATTTACTTTGTGAAGTACTGAATGTTAAGAAGTATATATTTTTGTAAAAAATGTAATATATTCTCTTCTTTTTCCTCTTGTTGACGTAAAGATGTTTTGAGGTCAAAGGTCAAATAGCGTCCAATAACACCTAAAGTTATTGTACTCCGCGTCAAAGTTATTGAACTCTGCGACCTCTGATACCGAAACTTACTGTACGACGAAACTCCATAGGTTACAGACGTAGGTGTATAATAATGTATATTATAAACTTTAAATCTCCCATCTGTGTTAAGATGATGCATCAAGATGTATCATGCTTGAAATACGTTGTAAACATGAAAGTCGCACAGGTGCATTTCTGACGATCCCCTCCCTTTAGAGGGCAGACTTAGGTCAATTATGTAAAATTTTATATTTGCCAGGAGTTTCTCATTGATTCTATGGCTTTTTTTTGTTGTCTTGACAGGTTTTCCAGTTGTGGATCCACTGATCTCAATGTGTTTCTAGAAAGTCTAAGTGAAAACTCATCAATAGTTGAGTTGGATTTCAGTCACAATCAGATGAGTAATGGAAGTCAGACTGGAAAACTGATAGCAGATGTTTTGACAGTAAGTACAGTGTATTGCTCACTGCTACATAAGGATTTTTTTTTCAATCCATCACCCAACAAGCAAATGCCCATTGGTTTAACCAAAACCTATTTTTATAACAACAGCTTGGATTAAACACAGGATTAGGTACCCACAACTCATTTCCCATTGGAGTAATGAGGAGTATACACCTTGCTTATCGGGACACAAAAAGCTAAGAAACAATTCTTAGTACTCATTTTATTTGGTAAGAAGGGTAGATTTCTTCAATAAATGAAGGGAAGAGATTTGTAGCCATAGCCTATGAATATTACCTATCACAAGTATTCATTGACACCCCTAAATTCCATGTAAACAGGTCCAGAGTCACCATTGATAACAATAGGTTTGGGTTAAACCATGTTGGTGACAGGGTAAAACCAAACCAAACTTCAAAGATCTATCATTTAGCCCCCTCTTTACATTTTGTTTCATACTCTGAGGTACCTTATCATCTGACATCTTATTATCTCAACTTCAGACTTGTAACCTGTTCACCCCAATGCTATGTAAACAGGTCTACAATTACCACAAATAACATTGGGTTTGGGCCAAACCATAGTTGTGAAGGGTTGATCTAATTGTAAACAGTACTCTCAAACACCCCATCCCACTGTACTGTCCAAGTTTTTGCTCTCTCCCGGCTATCATCGTCAGGTAGAGTTTGAATAACAACCAACTCATTTTCCTTTTCCACCACAGAGGACATCTTGCTGCCTGGAAGTACTTGAGATGAAATCAACTGGTATTGATGCGAACGGGATGAAGTCTCTATCAGAGGGGTTGCTAGGTAACAAAACACTGAAGAAATTCAATGCAGGTGGAAATGAGGTAATTGTTTATTAGTGTAAATTTAGTATTTTTGCATCTTTTTCATGTACATGATGAATCATAGAATTAGTATGTTGTATACACTATCCGTATGTTTCACCAATTATCTATTATGTCTTACAGATTGCAACAGGTAGTGATTTCACAGACTTACTGCTGGCATGTGTGTGTCATCCTAGTCTGTATGCTCTGAGTTTGGATGACAGCAAGATTACTGACAAAGATCAAACGGCGACAGGTAAGAGAGACAGGAACATTATCGTAGAAACATGAAATGGAGATGAAAATCACCTTTGAAAGGTAAAATGATGATAAAATTGATTTTAAAATCTTGGAAATTGGAAATCAAATCACCATTGAAAGACAAAACGATGAATAAATTACCATAGAAACAATGAAAGTTTAGGGTCAACATCACCTTGCAACCATTAACCCTTTTCCTGCCAAGTTCATATTTCACCATCAGGTCAGGTTAGTTAAAACTAATGAAGCAGAACATATCAAATATGGCGCATTTTAACAAACACTTGAAGATTTGAAGGTCCCTGAAGACAGAGAGACTGTAAACATGACTTTTCCACACTAAAGCTACTGTAGCGTACCAAGCCCAGTGGGTAAAAATACATGTGGTTTTGGCTCAATACAGCTTTTTACTTACTTGGCAGATGGGGAAGTGATACTGTCTGCCAGGAAAGGGTTAAAAGTTGAGGTCAACATCACGTTATAAGTTTCAGTTGAACATCACCATAAAAAGATGTAATGGAGATCAAACTTGTAATTTAATGTAAAGAGATGAAGGTGGGATCAAATCACCAGGGAAGCATAAAATTGAGGTGAAAATCACCATGACAATGGGGATTAAACATCACCATGGAAACATGAAATAGACATCAATGTCACAGGGATACATGAAATTGTAATCAAAATCATAATGGAAACACAAAACACAGTCTTTAAAATATGTTGGATGGGGATTAATATCACTATGGAAAACTTAAAGAAACTTGTATTCTGTATGAATGTGTGTGTGTGTGTGTGTGTGTGTGAACAGTCAGATATTTATGTAAAAGCTGTTGATACATGCATACGTGTCACATTTCAGGAACTGCTGTGAAGACAGACCTCGAAAGTCACCTCACAACATTAAGCCTTGTCAATTGTAACTTGACTGATGACATCATAGTGCCGTTGACTAATCAGAAACCAGGACTACTTGTCAACTTGACGTCATTTGATCTGACAAATAATCCTGATGTTACCATGGCAACATTGAAGTCATTTCAACAAGCATCTACAAGTAAGCAAACTTTCCACATGAAATCAAGAAAGTGTTATGTTTTGCTTCTCATAAAGTCATGAATTGAGTTTCATCATAAAGTCAGTTGAAAAAAATGAATATTTGTTCAAAGTTTTGGACAATACTTGAAACAAACATTTACAAACATTTGTATCACGCTCATATTACTTGTAAAAATATGAGTTGGCTTGTTTAAATCAGAGATCACAAAAAATTACGCAGTCATTTAATTTAGATCAACAACACTGGAACATAGTGTTTTCTATACACCCATACATGTACGAGTATGTGATGGTACATGTCAGCTACTCCCATAGCTTCATGATGGTTGCACAACTTCCTTCAGGGATGTAGAAAATAGCTGGAAGCTGGCAAAAACAACAGGTTGTCAGACTTGTCAGCCAAAAATTGCCTGTTGTGAAAATATCAGTTTTGTGAAAAATAGGGACATTCTGCACAAATTTAACTTGCATACACACTATTTGTAACCACTAATTCACTTATTTTGCCACTGTTAAATTTTTTCACACCCTTGCTTACCCTGCTGACTAACCATACAAGAACCCTTTGTGATGTAGCCAGGTTTTGGTATATTACACTGACTGTAAATGTAAGCTTGACCAGTGAGGGCCTATCTGTGTGCACCCAAAGAGATTCTTGAGCTACGGTATATGCAGAGAATCCAATGTACCATGAATTACATTATCTCTGTCTTTTCTTGACAGAAAATGGAGCTCAATGTTCCATAGAAGAAATCCATCTTGGTTTAGATAACATAGAAGAGATTTCTGAACCCCTTGGTGATGGAAGTGTATTTCCGAACCTTCATTCCTTGGATTTACGGAAAGCCAAGATTAATCCATCCACAGTTGGCAAGCTATCCCAGTACTTTCAGAAACCCAATGGAATAAAGAAGCTTTGTCTTGATGGACTGAAACTGTCAGGATCCACAGCCATTACAGAGCTGTTGAAACACAGTAGGTGAAAACATATTTAAGCAATAATGTACCCCCTTCAGGTCCATAATTGATGAAAGCAATCTTTGAACAAGATAACGTACGCGGGGAAGCCAAGTACATTACGGAGTGAAAAGCTTGCTTCAGTCAAATGTAGGCCGGGAGGGGTTACAGTAATAACAATTTTGGTGATGCCAGTGAAATTGTCAAAGTAGAAATTTTTTTGGGTCACAGTGTTGGGTAATAATGGGAGGGGGATGTCACAAAATTCACTGGTATTAACAAGGCTATACGGTAATTTGATATTTGTTTTATCCAAAATATCAAAGCTTTGTTGTTTCATGTACGGTATTGTCACAACCTATCTGCAGACTGCATTGAAACCATATCTTATATAAAGTTGTTGTGTTTTCATGATATAAGAATCCCCATCTTTCAAATTGTATGAAAATTCTGTCTGTCTTCCACTTCACAGCCAATGATAGCAGTCTACAGTCCTTATCAATGTCAGGATGTGCTCTCAGTGACTCAGACCTCTCACCATTGGTCAATGCTATCAAGCAGGGACTACTACTGCACATGCTCAGACTATCAACCAATAGGCTCTCAGATTCTCCAGTCTCTGCCATGGTGGAGGCTATTCTATCACATGGGAGCTACCCTCTGGAAGGGTTAGATCTTTCACAGAACAAGGTGAGTGCATTGCCTGCAATATATAATGTTTGTCCAATCTCAACCTTTTAATAGGGTTTGTACATACCATATATCCAAAAGGCTCTTTAAAGTTTCATACTTGCAGGAAAATTTCATCATCATTACATGTATATATACCTGGTACATATCTAGTTTGGGTTTAGGATTGCAAACCCACTGAAATATAACATGTACCAGTATGAATATAGCAAAAGATGGCGTTACAATGTATTTAATCAGTTCACCTCAATTCCCTGTAAACAGGTCCACAATCTACATCGCTAACAAAGGGTTTGGGCCAAACCACTGTGGTGAAAGGGTTCAGACAGCACTCATTACTGTAACTGTCAGTTCCTCTTAGGACACAGTATATAAATCTGACCTTTTTTGCTCTTTAAATGCACCATCAACATAACATGTTTGAAGTGAAATTGCCACTCTGTGCATTGTCTTGAACACTGACATGCCTGGAACATTCAAGTTCAGAGTTTGAATCAAAAAGTAATAAAACCATCATTTCCAGAGAGGTACCTGTATTTCCGTAGAAGACGGACAGTTACCGGTATACCTCTCCCACCTTGCCTAGACTTAAAGTTGTAGTTGCATTTAATGGATCTGGGGTGCCAAAACAACAAGCTTGTCGCAGTACCCGCAACATGCCGACAGCTTTTTTAACAAAGTGTTCTGTGTGGTTAGAATGTGTGAAGTGGGGTGCCAAAACGACAAACAGTCGGCCACCCCTAAAAAATAATGGTACAGTCCGCCGGGCACTTCCGTGGCAGCATACTAATCATATGCTGAAAAGTTTCTGTCATTTTAAAATCTTTGAAAAATGTGCAGAAGGTAAACTACAACACCCACATTACTAACATTTGTGTTGATTTTACAGATTTCCACAGCCGGAGCTGAGTCCCTGTGTAAACTACTTGAGAGCAACAAATGTACAATACACAGTCTGTCTGTGAGTGGGAATAACATTGATGTCAATGGACTTCAGATGTTAGCCAATGCTGTGTCCACCAAGTCAACACTGAGAAACCTGGAATGTAGAGATCAAAAACCAACCTTTGATGAGGATGATATGACTCAGATATTCACAACATTGGCAAATAATTTAGGTAAGCTTTGTCATAAACTTTTTATTTCAAGGTAGACTTTCTCAGAACGTGTTTTTGGAGTACAATAGGAGAACAAGGACAGCACAGAACTTAACCCTTCCACCGCCATGGCTTATCAAGACCTGCTTAGGGGGAATTAGGGGTGTCCCTGAATGGATTAATCTAATGGACCCCTTTCTTAGAAGCTAGTGACCCTGTTTCTTCCAATTATCAAAACAAAGAATGATTTCATTGTAATTTCACACAGGTTATACAATTGAAGAAGATAACTATGGCAACTACAAATCCAGTACAAGTTCACTGCCACAGATACCTAATGGATTACTGGTCAATGTCAGTGGACTGGGTGGATTTCCTGGAGCTCTGGGTCAGATGATTGACAGCCACTCAATCAAGACAGACTATGCAAGAAAACACCCACCATACATGCTGTTCAGTCATTTACTGGAACTCTGTGCTGCATTCCAGGGAGGTGACAGTGGTAAGGGTGAATTTTGTGTTGATTGTAAAACTCACTGTAATGTAGTCACATTGTAAGATCTTTTTCCTGCGGAAGTCAAAGTTAAAGTTCACTATCACAGATACCTATGGGATGGCTTGTTACTTTCTACCATTTCTTGCATACGTCCCATTTTGTTAATACCAGTGTCTTAAAACCCAAACCGGAAGAGTTAAAGATAATTATGTTTCAATATACGGTACTGTCATCGCAATGATGCATATTCCCTAGTTTTGGAAGGTAACTTATTAAAGCCTTGTTTTTTGAAGTATGTACGGATGACCTTTCAAGTCCAATCACTTGACACGCATTTCTTTCTATTTCACTATATTCAGAGCCTTGTCAAACTAATAATAAAGTAGAAGTTGACATATAATATCAAGGTTACAAACACACTTTGCCACCAACTTCAGAATGTTCGATAGGACTGTAGTACATTTTCTATGCTGCATGTAATGGTTCAGATATGTTACATATAAGGGCATATAGATTAGACACAGAGACCGGTGTGGCATATATTTATGAACATATAAGACCAGTAAATTGCACTGACAATGATGTCAAGTAGAATTTTAATGCTTATTTTACAAACTTTAAAAAAGTAAAGCTATGAAAGTAGTGTATACCAATGAAACCTAGACTTTTATGATGTTTTCTCATGAACTAACAAATGTTTTGTGTTTCTCATTTAAGGTGTCCCTACACTGACTGCAGAGGAATGGAACATGATAATAGGCATAGAAAAGAACACTAGTGTACCATCATGGTCACAGGTAACTATGCCCACTCAAATATTGACCCTTTCATTTTTGCCCAAGTACTGTCTGATAGAGGCTAGTGAAAACAATAGTCGTATTACAAACTCAAGTTTCGTATTTTAAGCACGCAGACAAACATGGTATTGTAGGTCCATGCAGTGTGTCTACAGTAGTTTGGAATATAGCAAATCAATTCAGTACACCCAAGAGATTGTGTGTGTGTATAAACAAACCCATGAGTTCAAACACAGATAGAAATACATGTACTCATATTCCATGCACATTTTTGCACATGGTTTTGTTTGTACCATGGTCCAACCAAATTCCTGATTTAATCTATTGACTAGTCATGAAATGATAGTGATCTTGTCCCTTGCTAGTCAAAATGTATTGATTTCTTATAGACACAACATTACAAAGTTTTGATGTACTGGCATTATTATATCAAATTTAGAGAGTCATCTGCTCTCAAGATCTGCAGGAAAAGTTGATTCTTTGAAAAGCTTTTCTCTGTCAGGGACTGAATATATAAATACTAACTTTTTTGTGGTTCTCAAAAAGCAGTTGACTACACTGCTGCTTTCGTTTGTGCAAATTACAAGATGAACACCGATCAATCTAGGGAGTCTTTTATACCCATGCTTAGACTTGGTTCAAGTCTGTGATTTGTGAATGTTTGAGTGGAGTGAACGCAATGATTTGTATTCTGCTTTCATGTGAAACGCGCGCGCCCGTGAGTGGACGCGATGAGTGGGGTGAACGCGATGAGTGGAATGACCGCTATACAGCGGAGTTTCAACCGGAATCCTGCAGAAACTAACTCACTACTGCGCAGACTCAAACGTGACGCATTCAATCGCTGGGAAAACCTGGTGTGAGCTGCCAAAGTCCGAATAGGTTTGTACGAAATAGGAGAGACACAAGAGAAACTATTATAAATGATTTTATTTTTTAAAAATTCACCGACTTGAACCAAGCCTAACCCATGCTATGCATCTATGCATGTACCGGTACTGCCTTGTCTTTGTACACATTGTGACAGACTCATGTAACATCATTTCAGGTATCATCACACAGGGACTGTGCTGTGTTGATGACCAATCTCTCAGCCAATGTTTCTGAAAGTAAACTTGAAGGTGTCCTTGAAACAGAAGCTGATTGCTCTGTCAAAGAAGTCTGCCTCATCAAGGTCAGTGTCACTATAACCAAATTGCTATCAAGAAGTTTTCTTTTGTGTTTTATATGGAAATGGAGTCAGCACTCACTGTGTTATATACCGGTATATTGTCAGACGACAGACAGCGTTTTGGTGTTCAATAATCACTACTAACCTAAGGAGTCATTAGGGACACATGGGTAAAGTACAAAGTTAAGGGTTCTGCCAAGACAGCTCTTGTCTGAATGCATCTGAAAGTTTGGGTTCATGAAACTCCCACTCACACTATACATACAAGAACTGGATGTAAACATGTGTTAATGATACCAGAATTAGATGCATGGAACATAATGACATCAAGCTTTGGAGGGTTTTAATATCCCCGTCATGGCTCAAAAAATTGCAATATTTGTATATTTTGTACTGTAGGATGTAATTATGAAGAAACCGACAGGTGTAGCATGGGTGTTAATGACGAACAAAGAATCTGTGCAGAGTGCTATAGAATGGTACCATAGTGGACAGGTAATGTATTCTAGGTGTTTGTTAGTTGTGTGTGTATGTCTCTCCATCTGTCTGCAGATATGTCTCTGTAAATGCCTGAATGGGGCTGTTCTGAACAGAAATGGACATGTAGTAGTGTTTATTATGTCTGTATCTATCTCGGCTTGGATTTTTGTCAGTGAGTGTCTTAGGGTACTGTATGGGAAATTAATGTGTGTATCAGAAAGTGTATAGGCACTTGTTTGCATCTGTTTTGGGAGTTTGTTTTGAGTCCATGAGTCAACGTATGTATCGTATTGCCCACAACTGAAATCTTATCAAGACAGTATCTAAGCATTTGTCTCTATCTGTCTGGGGATTTGTCTTTGTGAGTGTCTGTATGGTATTATGCGGAACGTATTGCAGAAAGTGTATTGGTGCTGATTTGTACCTCTCTCTCTCTCTTCTCTCTCTCTCTGTATGCGTCTGTATATGTCTGTATTTATGAGATGAATGCTACAGTGAGCAGCTGTATTCTCCAATGAAAACCGCGGACATGAACATGATTATATGAAAAATATTTCTTGAATATTTTGCTTTGTAATCA
>LD356961.1:133581-156061 GCA_001465055.1 Ptychodera flava
TTCAGCTAGCTATACATTGCATACATGTCCTGCTCCAGTTTGCCTGAAGTGCTTAAATATACGATGGCATTATGTGTTGTTCAAACTCAGAATTGTATCATCAAATACGACAGTGGATGTTTCGCGTACTTTCATCTGGATATATTTCACAGGATTGAACATGAATACATGAGACCATGGAGGTAGAAGTCCCAAAATTTTGCTTCTGCCTGCATGGAGCCACAGCATAAGTCACAACTATCCTGTACCAAAATTGTGGAGAGGTTCGGGATAACATAGCTGATATGGGTGGTTAAAAACTTGGCATACCATACCCATGCATGCTCAATGTTTCCTGTATGTAGGGAGTGGCTGCACTGTGCTGCTGTGTCTATTCTCTGTACTATAGGCAATATTTATAGCTGAACACTCAACATGCAAAGCAGTTTAGTGGTACTATGTCCAGTGTATCGGTTTGCATGTACCCCACACAACCCCAGCCCCTGCCCTGCTATGAAAAAACGTCAACACAAAAATAGTGCAGTGTAGTGTACATACACAGCATATCAGTGTTATAATTTGCCTCTGCATTGCTATTTTGATAAAATGGGTGCCAATAAGTGTGATATTTGACATAAAGTTCAAGTGCTCAGGTGCTTCACCACAAAAAAATTTGGACAATAAACAGAGACATACGTACTGTAAAATTTGGCTCCCCCTACATATCGTGTCAGTAAATGAGAGTTGGGTTATTTCACAAAAAGCAGAAATTTATTGTGGACAGGAACTTCTTAGATATAATCACTGTGATATTTTTCCATTAAACCCTGAATTCAAACACCAGGGCAGTGCAAACAAAACCACAGGCACAAATGCGCTTAGAAATACATATTCCCAAAGGCGTTTATGGTCCATGCAGGTCTGCTTACTGTACTTTCATCACGTGACCTCTTGTGTATATCCAAGCTTTGTTTGTACTTCATCGTGTGACCTCCTGCCATCCTGGGCATACCAGCCACATGCACTCAAAGAACACTGGCGCATATACTTTATATTCTGGAGTATGCCCATCCTACATGTGTTTAGTTCACTTTTTAACATTGTGAAATTAATACTTTCTGTGGATATTCCACATAAGCAGAAGGATGATCTATGACATTACAACTCAAATGTTGTGTGCACATAGTTTAGTGCATGTAGTTTATGTCACATTTCTATGGGTTTTGTCAATGGTACATTTACAAAGGTTGACATTTGTCTGTATTATACACATGAACTTTTCAAAGAAGCACATAACATCAAGGTCTAATGTCAACCCTCCCTGTAACAATCCTTATGTTTTCAATGTTTTTAGTACAACTCTATAATGATGACATAGTATGATGTCTGTCAAGGTGCACTTTCTATTTCACATTCAAGGGGATGAGACAAAGTGAGTTTGACCTTGTGTAGGTAATGGTACATGAGCTCTGTCAATTAAACATTGTAGTAGATCAGACAGGGTCACTGTTAGGTCACTGACTCACAATTGGTTCCACTAACATTCTAATTATTTTAAAATATATTTCTCGCAGGTCTAGATTTTAAGTACAGAACTGTCATTTTAGAAAATACAAATATTCGACTTCAAGTCTGGTAAGTTCATTACCTTGTTTCCATGGCAACTAATCCGGGGAGGGGGGGGGTGAAGGGAAGGAAAACTTCAGTTATAATCGTTGTATTGAAAAAATAAACACCGGCAATTAACTTTTCTTTTGAATTTAAAGTTCAGGTTTCAAATATCAATTTGGTAACTTTCCCTTTTTGTAACAAGTTGAAAAGAAAAAACATGTACTAGGACACCTTTGAAAAGCTAAAATATTACAAGAATTTAAACGTTTAACTGTGTATTTTCATGAAACAGGGACACAGCTGGCCAGGAGAGGTTCCGTACACTAACCACTGCCTACTACAGAGGAGCCACGGTGAGTGTCTTGCTGAATTTTAAACCTTCAACTACTTTCTCAATGCATTCTTATTGATATATAGACCCACCTATCATTACAGTATGTTTGGAGATTAACCCTTTGAGCGCCACAGTCAATTATTGTCATCTTTAGAAAATATACTCCAGTCAATCTTTTTCAGATTTTCGTCAAAATTTTGATAACAAACTGTAGCCAATGAAATGTGATTTCCATTTGGTCTAAGATTATCAAAAAATTAAAGAAAAATTTATAAAAATTGGTAAAAATTTTGCACTAAAATTTTGGTGGGAACAATTACAGCACTCAAAGGGTTAAGCCACCTTTATTCTGCTGAGTTCGTTTTCCACTATCAGTTCAAGTTGGTCAAAACTAGCGTAGCAACACATGTCCCTTATGATGAATTTCAACAAAAGAATTATTTTTGAAGGACCCTGAAAACAGAGATACAGTGGTACAGACTTAAAGCTGCTTAACCCTGCCGAGTGGATGAAAATACATATGGTCAGTACCGCTTTTTACTGACTTGGCAGATGGGGGGAAGTGATACTGTGTGGCAGGTAAAAGGTTCAAATGTCATTTAACCACCGGAGTATCAAAATAGATCTGAGTAGCCACTTGTAGCATGTCAATGCTATTGTATTCAAAATGACAACATAGTAATGTGTCTGCCATTATGGGGGGAATTCTATACTTCAGATAAATATAGAGATATACTTAATGTATACTTATGGTGTGCTTTGTTTTGACATGTTATCTGAAAGGACATCTAATCACTATGAAATACATGTACTGTATCATTGTAAATTCTTCAAGGACAATTTGCCAAAAGTTGACTTTGATAAATCCTAAGGTTTTTACAACTTTTCAAATCATCAAAACAGGAAAATAAAATGAAAGTGCCCTGTTTACCATGCAGTTATAATGGAGGAATGTTACTATCACGTAAATGCAGACAGGTTTGAAATATTCTTTTACAGCATGATATTTACTTATTATCTAAAAGACATAAAAACATTGTGAGGTACTGTTGTAAATTCTCTAGGGAGAATTTGCCCAAATTTACCCCCGGTAGTAAATCAAAGTTTTAACAACTAGTCAAAAAGAACCTTTAAATGTGTTTTGAGGCTCAAGTTAGTATACACCTCGAAACTGAAAGACTTGAAGTTTCGCTTAAACTTGCCATAAGGAAATTATGTAAAGTTAATTCTTTCTCAAAATGAAGAATAAAGCCAGGTCAGGGGTCACCATGCAAAACTTTGTACTTGAGAAGAATACAGTATAAATGACAGTTTAAATTCAAAATGGCCACTATCTCTGTGTTAACTCTATGGGGAAAAATTTAATGTCACTTTTCACAAAAATAAGCCTGTGCAAAATTTATTTACCCCATAGGATCAAAATAAGCCCCCACAAGTGGAAGACCAAATAAGTATTGTTAAAGTTGAGAATCTGAATAATGTCCCAAAGGCGCAAAAAGAATTGAAGTGAAAAATGGAAAAGTTGTAAAATTCAGATAAATTATCAGCTCCTTTGAGTAAATTAATGTCTGGCAATTGTTTTATATTGCAGGGAATTCTACTTGTCTATGATATCACAAATTCAGAAACATTTCTCCATCTCACTGGATGGCTAGAAAACATCAAACAGGTAAGTAGTTTAGGAATATCTAGAACAAAGGAATCGAGGATATCTAGAAACTTCAGGATGTACCATGTGTGAGAAGTATGGGGTTTTTGGCAATGAATACAGGTCCTGTAGTGAATTTTTGTGAGTTGAACTTAATAACCTTTCACCTTATCTCTCAGTTCAAAGGTCATAGGTTCACCCACTTCACTTAAGCATTCACCAGACACTGACTCAAAAAATCTTAAAACCATTCTCTTTCAAAATCAAGAATAAAGATCAGTGGTATCCATGTAAATTTTAGTGCAAGAGAAACCAAATTACCTAAAATCTACTAACATTTAAAATTCAAAATGGCTGCTGTCCCAGTTTTTTTATTATAAAAGGGAAAGTAAAGTGTTCAGTTTTCACAAAAATTAAACATTAAAAACGTCCTTTACTCTACAGGCTTCTAAATGAGTCAACACAATCAGTAGGGCACAAAGGCAAATAATTTCAGTTTGAATATTCACTCCTGCCTAAACTCAAACAATGTATAAACCCTAAGCTTTTCTGTCTCTGTCTTGAAATTCTTGTTCTGTCCTTCATATTTCCTGATACTGGATCCATACGCACAATGGAAGTGATAGGGTGGTTGCAAAATTCAATAGTAGCATGTTAAAACCATGGTATCACCAAACTTTGATATGCCCATTGTTATCAATGGAATATGAATTTATGTACCGGTACATGTACAGGTCACAGTTGGAAGTTAAACCAATGCAAATGTACAATAGAATGGTGTTTGGGTTGACAATAGCATGGCCATGGGTTTGAGGCACATGACAGAGCGTGTGTGCAATGTTCTAATATTATCTATATAAACACTCTGTTTGTTTCATTCACATTTGCAACAATAGAATCGTGGTCTCATGTCAGAATAAACAATGGTATTCTGTAAATAAACCAGAGTGCCTCATTAATAGACGGACTATGTATTAAAAACGTCAGTGACAATTCATGTCAGACTAGTCATGATGACCTTTGGTCATAGCCATCCAGTCTGTTTGCTGTCATGTATGCTATCTCAGAGACAATGATTTATGGTACCACAAAAATTGTTCAATGTTTTCAAATACCCGGTATATGGTATGTCAAGACAAATGTCTGTTCCTTTTTTTTTTTACTTTGCAAATCTTTCATCCCTCTTCCTGGTGTGGAGGACCAAGTTCACCATCAAAAACAATAGGATTGTGCCATAATGTATGTTGTAAAGGTCCCTGTGTGATTGTAACCTGATTAACTTTAAATGTGCGCCCTACATACAGGGACACCCATGCTATTGAATAGAATAAAGTTCTTACAATACTGTTTATACCGTATGTATCACATTCATAGCAGTTTAAAAATTTACAATTTAAAAGGGCCAAGTTTGCTCTTCTTGACATTTCTGTGATATCAAGAAAACATTGGATACTAGCATAAAGTCAATCAGTATACAAAATCAGTAACGACTGTACATAACTACAAAAGTGTCAGAAATTTCTCTGCTGCTGAATATAGCAGATGAATTTATTTGTGACCTTTGGACAAAATGGATTTTTCCTTTAAGATTTGCTTTCCTCTGACAAATTAACATTGAATCAATGTAAGGGAAAACTGTTATCCCTATCTATATGAAAGGAACTGCCAATTAAGATTTCATGACATAAGCTTGCATGAGGTCCAAACATATTGTAACAGTGTATAAATTCAGCCATGTATGTTGAGAGTTGTATTCTTGAATATTTGAATTTGATAATTTTGTAAGGACAGTAAAATGTTTTCATTGAATGTTTAATGTCTGACGACAAGGATTTTGTGCACACTGAGTTGACCAGTATTTCTGCACTTCTCAAGAAGTCAAATAACGTGACTTTTCATATCAAAAGGAGTTCACTGAAAGTGCTCAAAAATGAGCAACTTTGTCCCTGTAACCTCACAAGTTACCACTTATCAAACTTTTACCTTACCTTAAAATCTCTGTCATCCCTATTCGTCTCTATTCTCTGTTACTTCAGTAGAAAGTGATCTGTGGTGCCCCAATGGTGCAATATTTAAATTATTTTTCTTTTGTTTACTGAATTACTCCATTATGTTGTGCTTGCTATGCAAACTGATGTGATTTATCAAACATATTTTATCTTAGAAAGCAATAACTTCAGCAATATTAAAGCATCTACTGATTAGAAATTCATGCTTAACACTCCTGTTTTCTGTAACAGAATGCGTCAAGTGAAGTATGTATCGTAATAGTTGGCAATAAATCAGACAGACATGTCAACAGAGAAGTTGGAACAGAGAGAGCGACGCAGGTCAGTTATAAATCTATTCCTGGATTGCCAATGAGGTGGGAACAACAAATATATGAAAGTGGAGCCTTAAATGCGATCTAGTATAACACACAAAAACAGTTGCCCTAGCATATGAATGTAGTGTGTGAATTTTTGCATGACTTTCAAAATAGACCAAAAAGCTCTCCCTTGACCCTTTGAGCACTGTGATTTTTGCCACCAAAACTTTACTGCAACATTTTATCTAATTTTATGGATTTTTCTGTAATTTTATGGATAATTTTGGACCAAATGGCAATCACATATCTTTGGTTTCAGTTCTTTATCAAAATTTTGGCAAAAACTCTGAAAAAATTTGACTGAGGTACATTCTGTAAAGGCAACAAAAATTGACTTTGGCGCTCAAAGGGTTAAAATACAAGATTTATTTATCCACTGCCTCAAGGGTCAGGTCTCCCCTACATTGCTGACAACCCTCCTCAAGGAAACCCTTTCCAGTTTGTATCCAATGGTGTGTGTCCAGTAATCTTCATGTCCTGGGATGTAGAAAATGGCTGTCAAAAACAACTACCTGTCAGCTAAAATCCACTGGTTGTGAAAATTTTTAGTTTATTGAAAATCAGGGAAATTCTTCACAAATTGAATATGCTAGCACACTACTTAGGGTTAGGGTTAGGGTTAGGGTTACTAGTCCTTGTCATTTTTGGTACCTGAAACCAGAATTTTCAACATCCTTGATGTCCCATCAAATTTTAATGAAGCAAGTTGATGACAATCAGAATATTGTGTGTGTGACAGACAAGACATCCCTCTTATCCATTGATGGGTTATATGTAATAAATATTCTCGGTTATTTCCAAGTATGTTTCAAAATCTAGATTCTTGACAGAATTTTTGTAAGTTTCAGTTTTTGGAAAATATCATGGAAATATATACAATAAATAAATAAATATACTACTTCAACATTTCCAGTTTTAATCTATTAATGTCAAAGTGAGTAAAAGAAGTCCCTTGCAATATCTAACTGATTTTCATTTTCTTTCAATTTTCTATTTCTCGCAGCTTGCCCAAAGTTATGAACTTGAACTTTTAGAAACCAGTGCCAAAACCAATCACAATGTGGAACATGGATTCAGAGTACTAGCCAATCAGATGTTGATGAAAAATAAACAACGGGTGAGTGATGTTATGGGACATCTGTAGTGTTTCATATTTGGAGAATTCTTATGTAAAATAAGTAAAAAGAGAGAAATCTCAGGAAATGCTGAGATTCAAAGTACCGGTAGAATCATAGCTGTTAAAATTTGATGGGATCAATTTAAGGTTGAAATTTTGCGTCTTCGAAATTCCATTGTATCATAGTTACTCTTCTGCGACCGTGACTGTATGCCATTTGACCTGTAATGTAACATTCATGCTCTTTTGTTGTTTTGCAAAGACTGCCATCTTTGACATTAAGGAAATTTCAAACTGTTCCAAACATTATATTTTTTCTTTTAAATTTTCAGATAAATAGAAAGGACAATGTTCACCAGACAATACACGGCAGTGAACTCTATAACTCAGGGGACCAATCATCATTCACCAGTGGATGTAGATGCTGAGAGTAGAGAAAACACAAACCAATAAACAAATATGGCTGAAATAGTACTTTTAATATACTATTTATTTTTAACTAAGAAAGCAGTGAAAAAATGTTTTGAAACAGTCTTCCATAATACACAGATGATTGTATCACCTTTCCATGAGTCACAGATCATGGAAAATACTCAGCCATCAGTCTTGATACAACATTGTATTTTTTCTTTCAAATCATGTACAAGAAGAGAAGATTGATCATTCTTATTGTAAAACACATTGAAGGCAAATGAAACCCATTGCATTGACTTTGAACCCTGTATGCATGAATGAAAGTTTTGCAGTGCAAAAATTTAAAACGTTAGTATCATTTTAAGGTGAAGTACTACGAATTACGTCAAAATTAGGTTGTGGTGTCATTTTCTTGAAGCTTTGCGCAAATATTCTTGGAAGTTGTGCAAGTGCAAAAATGAAATAAAAAATGGGGGTCACCGTGCTCGTTTCCATGGAAACGGACGTTAAAATGGCGTCGTTAGAAATAAATAAAAATGATATAATTCACTTAAACTAAAGAAAGCAATTATAAAACGCTTAGCAAATGAGTTAATTTTAATAAATACCAAGACTTAAGATCCATATCTATCGAATGTATAGTTTTCATGATGTTTGTAAAGAAATTTTAACATAAGTATCGATTACAAAATGACAATATCGAAATTATATCACTACATAATTTTCGAACTTTCTTCCTGTCGCTTTGAATGGTGTTATTTTGACCAAACTTGGCGAATAAAATCCTGACATAATAGCATTTAGTTTACACTTTTAATAAAATGGTGTCACCACGCTTCTTTTTACAATATCTCCAGGTGAATGGGTAATATGCGCTATGTAAATGGAAGAGAAATGTTAATTTTTCGCTCATATTGAACAAAAATCAGCTTCCTAGGGGGTCAAAATATGACAAGCTTTTAGGTCACATTTATTTCTAAGAAACTGGGTCAAAAAATTAGGTAAAAGCGCAATTTCAACAATGACAGGTGATGTTAAATACATGCTACAAAGTAGCCCATTTGGGGCAGGCTGGAGTTAAATCTGCGCAGAAACGTTCTAAAGGGCGTGCGCGTCCGAACTCGTCGCACTTTACCTTTATGTCCCCCCCCCCCCAAACATAATAAACTGCTAAAATAATCTATTGGAATTGTACCTTTTTTCGAAAACTAAATCTAAATAGTGAGAGACAATCATAAATATGCAGATTATCTATAGGATAGTGTACATAATTTATGCACCGTAAAGGGACCGAGCTACACCTCTTCTCCCATGATGCAATGGGTTCATTTCTCATGCATGTGTTATCAATTAACAAAGTACTGTCACCAATCATAATCTCTCAAGCCCCTCACAGGATAAAACACAATAAAAATTGTCTTACAGTATGAATATCAAAGTAGCTAGTTTCTTTTCAGATCTGCTTCAAGAAAAACCGCATACATAACCATCAGATATTAAGCATCATATCTCAGGTTAAACAAACACATTGAGACTGACTTCCAATTTTTGAGCAGATGGAAACGTACAAGTCATAGGATCTCATGAAGCCAAATTTGAATCATCTTCCGGTTCACAGCAGTTTAGCATGTAAATGAATGATACCAGTAAGCCATTGTGAAGTCGATGACTAAACGTATGTAAATTTCTGAAGATAAAGTTGTCATGGTGATAAGAAAAGTACTCTTGGAAAACATCAATGATACCTTCTCATCCCTATTTGTATTGATGTATAGTTCCAAACGTCCTATTGAAATCAGCACATACTAACATGTTGTTATGAAAGGGTTATTGATGTAAGCAACAATTTGCTGTTTTACTAACCAAGCATATGCATTTACATTCCTGTACAGAGCTTTATTCATGTATAAACATAAAGATTTGAATTGAACTATTTGACAAAGGATTTTATTCAGGATATGCTTACTCATTATATTTAATGCTTTTTTGTGTTTTAAGTGTGAAAGTTTTCTATCTTCTTAATCATGGACTTATTTGGCCCTTCTTTTCCCAGTGAGCATGCCCAAGCAGTATATTGAAAACAATAAGTCCAAACATACCGGTAATGATAGGTTAGGTATCTTTGGTACTATGAAATTTTCCATTTCAGATTAAAATTATCACATTTTCCTTGATGACAATCTATCATGGCATCATACCATTATAACAATACCAAACAACACATTGTTCATATTATTTGCACAGGTGGAGACCTACATTTTCATAAAAAAATTGTCAGTACATTTTGATATTTCGTTAATTTAGTGCAAGTCCTGGTAGAATCACAGAGAGATAATATGCTGACATATCCAATAATAGTACTAACCCAACTCCGGTGCCAAAAATCAATGGTAATTCTACGTGGAGATATTTTACAGCAACAGCCCATCAAGCATCAGTATAAGTAGAGTTAAGCATTATTTCTTGTGTAAAGTTAGGCATGTTTGTGTCATGTGAGGCTTATACCATACACAATATACTCAAATTAATTCAATGTACATGTACCAAGTGTATCATGGTACAACATGGCTTGTAATTGAACAACTCACTGTTTCAATAAGGGAGTTATGAACAATTCTCTTTTGAAACCTAGAATAAGATAAAGGGACTGCGATGCAACATTTGAAACAAAAGAAACAATTTACCAGGACTCAATATTTGCCCACAGTTGAAATTCAACATGGTCGCAAGCTCTGTGTTAACTCTATGAGTATAAGTAATTTTCATAATAATGACGCAGTTGAATTTTCGTAAGTCCATGAGTTTCAAAATATTCCCCACAAGTGGCAGACAAGACAGTATTATGTAATAAACATTTAAGTCTGAAAATATGTCCAAATATCCATTCTACCATAGTGAATTGAATATTTGATTGAGAAATTCTAAAATTTTACCAACCTGAAAGTATGCATCAAATCTGCACATTTCGAGTGATTGTAAAATGTTAGATTTTGAACTGTTACACACGTCTGTTAACTCTCTCATTGACTTAAATACCATAGAGACTCAACATGATCCGAATATTGTCATCTATACATGACATTTTATTCTGTATCTGAGAGTTATATGCAAACATTTTTTGTATCTAAGTATGTGTACCAAATGAGAACAAAGAATGTACAGGGGGTATTACAACTTATAATCTATAAATGATCCAGACAAGAAATATTTAGACTCAAGAAACAAAACAAAAACAGGAAATGAATTATTTGAACAGTAAAATTCACAGAATATTTGCACTAAAACATATAAGTTGAAAAAGAATTACCTGCCTACTGAAAATTATCTATATAGAATGTATTATTACCATGTTGTCTCTTGGCACAGAAAATTTAAGCCTAAACTTGCATGTTTTTTGTGCCCGGAGAAAACATGTATTGATTTGTAAGTATATGTGGCTACACAGGATACGTAGTTAAGAGAATGTTTAATATGAAGCAAACAAGCAAAACACGTAAATAACTTGAGAAAATAAACTAGAAATAACAGAATAAAATAAAGGACGTACTATAAAAATGTGTCAAATGACAAGAACTAAGCTTCCTATAAATCCTAAAACAAAATTTGTAAATAAACTAGGTAAACAAAACAGGGGTCTCCACCAGTCTGCTTCCAAAGCAAAGGTTCGGGTGGCAAACTTGGGTTCGTGTACCTGTAAGGAGCTGGAAGTGAACGTGCCGACTACAGAGGTTGTCAAATTATTGGAAGGTTTCAACAAATTTTACCTTCCTATTGAAGCATTGTCTATTAAGTATTGTATTATTGCCATTTTTAACAAACCTCGTCCAAACCCTTATGCTCTGATGCTTTGATTGACAGTCACATGGTGTGCATATTTCGAAGCTCATACATGCAAAGACGAAAGTACCAGTGAACAGTCTCTAAACCTATTCACTGTCAACATTTGGAACAACAGCTGACTAGGCAAGTTTGTTGGTATATCTATGCATGCACACATTCCAGAACACATTAAACAAATGTCAGAGTTGTCTGCAACTGAGAAATTAATGAAAGCTGTGGAACTTCTTTACTTTCTGTTAAGAACATTACAAAACACATATTTACCGGCCACATTCAGGTAATAGGTTGCTTTTTACATGGGCCTGAGAGTAATCCAAAACAGTTTCCCTTGCCCTTAGGCCTTACGCAACAAATGTGCTGTTACCCTAATGGCCAGTCAATATGTTTTTATTGTTGCCTTATGAAATATATTACAAAGTATATATATATGGTTTTAACTTTTGTCTTTTATATCAACAACTACATTTTTTGTTCTGCTCCTGAAAGTATGTTTAGATACACAGTATATATATTTAATTGTGCAACTCAGTGTGCATGAGTGTAGACTACAATGTTACTGTTGACAAGTGAATTCGGGTCAGAAACGAGAATTCAAATGTAAACAATATCTACATTTCACATGTATGAACACTGAGTCAGCAAGCAGAATGGGGTGTCACAAGATGCTCTTGGGATGTAGAACAAGAGCTAATAATTAACATAGTATTACATAACAACAGTAGTGATGAATCGTTATTCTTCAATACCAATCACGTAATCATGTCACCCACAACACTGTCACTACACAGTGACGGGCAAAGCGACGTCATCGTGTACATAGTGCAGGGCACGCGGTATGTGCACGTTGCTCGTTATCTGGAAATTTAAATACGAACATAACCGGATATGACGTCATTTGATATAAAAGAATACCTATTGGCCCTCTGAAATATAGATCACAAAATGACAAATCAATTGATACAAATGATATTTTAACAGATGTGTTCAACTAGCTATTCTATTTAATTAACACACCTTAAGAGTGCATACATGTATATTATACATAATAAAACATATTTCATTTGTATATAAATAAGGATTGTACAGATTGAATTGTATTAAGGTGTCTCTGTCATCAAAGATAACACTTTTACATATTGCCAGATAGTTCCTTCTCTCACGATGTTGTCCCTTCGTTTACCCTTGTGTTCACCAAGGCTTACACTTACATACAAATAAAATGCAAACTCGTTATGAGTGTCTCTCCCTAATAGTAACGTACGGTATTTGCCAAGGTACCTACATGTATCAATGGTCCAACACCATAAACACCAGAATAATCGTATACTTGCTAGATTTCTCATCGTACTATAACCATCGCACATACCCGATTATTTACCTTCATGCAGAATTAATGTCAAAGTCAACAACCTCTTTAATACTAAAATAAAAGAATGCCATAAAAGACATCACATTTGATGTTTAAACTTAAACTAATTTCTGTCATATAATTACCTACCTGTTTGTACTTATAGGACTTCTTCTGTAACTGCTCTCTAACCGCAGATAAGATCTTTAAATCTCGCCTAACACCCCCTTGGTCTATGAATAATTGCCCACGATACACCAGGTTTAATTTGCAGCATATTGTGAACTCACTAGCACACTGCATGTATCAACCTTTCCTGAAGGTGAAAGCCACCCAGAAAATAGGGGTAATAAATCAAAAATTACCATGAGAAAATAATAACCAATGGACATTACACTCACGGCAAATAAAAACACACAAGACTGTGGGGAGGAAGGGCGGGAGTAAACAGGTAGGTAATTATATGACAGAAATTAGTTTAAGTTTAAACATCAATTCTGTCACCAATTACCTACCTGTTTGTACTTATAGGACAAACAAAAGAATACCACAGACCTTAGGAGGCTGGGACAAATTATTTGCCTGAAACTACCTGTTGACTGACCGACCAAGAGAATATAAGCCCTCTAATTCCGAGGCCATGTCACGTAAATAAAAACTGATGAAGGAATTAGCTGACCGCCAAGTTCCTGCACGAATGACTTCGTCAGCAGGCACTCCAGCTGATAAAGCCCATGATGTTGACAGGGCTCTAACCTCATGAGCGGTCACATTTGAAAGTCGTAAATTAGTAGAAGAACTTTCCGAATATGCCCAGCGTACAGCCGCAACTATCCACTTCGATATGTCGGCAGCTGAGCAATCTGTTTTAGGAGACGGAGGAATAGGTAGAAACAGTCTAGTTCTACCTGCTCGAAAATGCTCAGTCCATTTTAAGTACCAGCGGAGGGCACGGACTGGGCACAAAACTCTCTCCTGTGGTTCGATCAGGGCCTGTGAGTGTGTCAAGTGCTTTGATGATAACAGGCTGTGCTACTGAATCCAGTGCTTGGTTCTTGGCCAAGAAACCTGGTCTAGTGCGCAAAACAGCTTCCGTTTTGCTAATAGCCAGCAAGCCCTCGTCCACACGAAAAGCGTGAATTTCACTTCTGCGTCTACCAGACGCCAGGGCTATGAGAAACAGAGTCTTATACATTAGAGCCTTCAGGCTAGTAGTATGTAGCAGTTCAAACGGGGGCTCCTGCAGAGCTCGCAACACCAGTGACAAACTCCACTGAGGGACCAATTTTCTTCTCGCTGGTCTCTCAATCATGAAGTTTCTGATCATAGCGGAGAGAGAACTATTATGACCAAAGTCCTCACCTCCTAAGCCTTTAATGGTAGCTGAAATAGCAGTACGATAAACAGCAGTTGTACGGGGAGAAAATTCTTTGTCTCTAAAGAGGAAGAGAAAAAACTCCGCTAACTGTTCTACAGCAGCTTTGATTGGAGTAATCTTCCGTTCACCACACCAATCACAGAACTTCCGCCATTTGTCTTCATAGGTTGCCAGAGTACTGGCTCGCTGTGGTCTGGCGATAATGGCGGCAGTTGCCTTAGAAAAGCCTCTCTCAATGAGGGCTTGCTCGACAACTTGAACGCGTGAAGGTGGAACACGCTTGGTTCCGGGTGAGTTAGAAGTGTCCCCTGGGATAACAGATCTTCTCTGTGAGGCAGTTTCAAAGGGAAAACTATTATCAGATCTAATAGTATCGGAAACCAAGGCCTTTTCGGCCACAGTGGGGCTATTAGAGTTATAATTGTTCTCTCCTCTGCTAACTTCTTGAGTACTAGTGGTAGCAGTGGTAGAGGGGAAACGCATATGCTGTTATGTTCTCCCAAGTCCACTCCTGCTGCTCTGTGATCCGGTATCGGTGACACAAAGAGCGGGAGCTTGCGATTTCTGAATGTCGCAAATAGGTCTGACATTGGAGTTCCCCAAATTGCAAATATCTGGTTCACAATGGTCTGAGGTAGTGCCCACTCTGTCGGTTGCACTAAGCGGTTCCGCGATAGGGCATCCGCTATGTGGTTTCATTTGCCCGGCAGATGCCAGGCTTGGAGATGAACATGTGGTCTTTGCACCACATCAATAGATTCCACACCAGGAAACAAAGAGAGGGAGATCTCGTCCCCCCCCCCCCATTTTGTTTATATAGGCAACTACCGTGGAATTGTCTGTATTGACGAGGACACTCTGGTTGGCCACTGAAACTTCAAAGCACTGAAGAGCTAAGAAAACGGCTTGCGGCTCCAACCAGTCTTATGCGCCTCCTGCCCTCGGCCACTGTCCACTGACCTGCTGCATACAGGTCGTCCCCATCATGTGGTAGACGCATCTGTAAAAAGGAACTTGTCGGGCCTGACAGTTTTCAACGAAACACCCCACTGTAAATTTTCCGTGTCCTCCCACCATAATAGGTGGTAACGCAGGGCAGGTCTGATAGAGATCGGATATGTTATGGCATGCCGATTTGGCCGCCACATTGACAGGAGGTACAGCTGAATTGGGCGTAAATGAAGTCGAGCCCATAGGACGATGTCTATCATGGACACCATCGTCCCGATTATGCCTAATAATATTCTGGCAGGGACTGACGGCTGTTGGAGAATACCGCGTATTAGAGACAGGAGTCTGTCTATGCAATCTCGAGTCGGTGATACTATGCCTCTGTCTGAGCGCAGTCTCATCCCCACGAAAACCATGTCCTGCGACGGTGTCAGAGACGATTTCTCCACACTTGGTATGAAACCGAGGTGGAGAAGAGTGTTCCAGGTCAACAAGAGATGCTCCAAGAGAATTTCCTTGGCCTTGTTGCGAAGAAGCCAGTCGTCTAAGTAAGGGTGTATTTTGACTGACTGCCTGTGTAGGAAAGCAACCACCGCAAGTACTACTCTGGTGAAAACGCGTGGTGCCATTGCCAACCCGAAGGGTAGAGCCGCGTACTAATAAACTTGTCTGTTTACTATAAAACGGAAGTACCGGCGAAAATCCTCGTGGATCAATATGAAAATATGCATCCTTCAGATCGATCGATATTAGCCAATCGTCTGGTTCTATAGCAGCTAGGATCGACCGATTTGTCTCCATCCGAAAGGAATCTACCGTTAAGAAGCGATTGAGGTATGTAATGTTTAGGATTGGCCTCCACCCTCCTGTCTTTTTTTGGCACAAGAAACAGGTGGTTGTAAAACCCTGGACCCTCCAGGGATTGGTTTACACGTCTTACCACATATTTGGACACCTGAACTGCTTTGGTGAGTTGAGGGGTCTGTGTTGTGTTGAGGGGGCGAAACTGTACTGGAGTACAAGCCAGGGGGCGGATGAGTGAACTCTGGCTTGTAACCCTCCTTTACTGTATTCAATACCCAAAGGTCGTCTGTTATGGCATCCCACTTGGGGCCAATTGACAGAGCCGCCCCCCCCCCACTGGAATGTCCGGTGATGGTAAGGACGGGAGGGGAGGGAGCCCATCAGGACTGCTGGCTGGAGTGACCCATTCCCCCAGGGGTAGAAGAGGGGAGAGGTTTCTTAGCCTAATACCCCGATTTGATTTGTTAAAAGGCCGAGCACGCGATTTATGTGACTGAGGGTGTGCTTTGGCCCCTGTGGCTCCACCCTTAAATTTGTTAGTGGGTTTCGACACATTAGTAGCTTTTGAACAACTCACTCTCTGTTTATTCCTTTCGAATAACCAAGTATTATTTTGGCACTCCTGGGTAGCCTGCTTGGCCAGGTCTGGTAAAGTGCCAGCAAACAAATTCTTTGGGGAAAAAGGTGCTAATCGAGCCTTCCCTTTTAACTCATCAGACAATCGAATGGAGTGGCAACTCAAAAGTGCATCGCGTTCAATAAGATGTAAGGCCACATGATTTCGGACAGCAAACTCAGAGAGATGATTCACTGAATTAGCGAGGGCCCTAAGAGACTGCTTAGCTTTATCAGGGAGTTGCAAAGCTTGCAATTCACGCACAGTTAACCCCAAAAGCCAGTCAATATATGATGCTGCACGGATGGTCATATTAACTGTGTCACCCAGCTGGCGAAACATAGGCATATCAATCGAAATGGTCTTAAAAGACGATGACTGATTATCCACAGTAGAGGCGTCTTTATCCAAATGCGGGAGTCCCCCGGAAAAAAGAGAGGCATGAGTCTTATAAAATTTATTTTTTTTAAACTAGACCTTGCCCATGGATATACTTGCCGATTGGCAAAGGGTTAGAATCTTGCACTTCTCCTGTTAGGCCTACTTCTCTCCTAACTTTTTCGAGGTTTGAAGTGATAACTCGAGAAATGGGTAATGACCTGTGAGCAACCTGCTTCTCTGGGCCATTAGACAGTTCCGAAGCAGTGACTGACTCAATCTGGGCAGGTGCCTGAGGCTTAAGACAGTCACTACCAAAAGCTTCATATACCCAGGAAATGCACTGTGCAAAATTTGATTCCCTAGGTTTAGCTTGTGATTCTGCCACGCTAACCTGGTCCTCTGGCAAATCGGAATCATGTTCCGGTGCCTTAGCTATAGTCTCGCTAATGACTGATTGCGTGGTAATATTATCCGACTGATAACCCTCCAACTCGACATCCACTGAAGGGGCATGTAGCTGGATTACCTCTGGATTGTGATCTCCCTCCCCCTTTGAAAGTGAATGGACTGGCCCTGAAGACTCACCCTCACTTTCAACCGGGGAAACATATCTCTTATGAGGGTCCCTTGAGAGCGAATTCTCAAAATTAACATGGGGACGAGACAAGGAAGGGCGCAGCTGTAATTCGATCGACGCGTTCTTACTGCTGGATGCTGCCAAGTGCTGAGTCAACGTCCGGGCGCCATCTTGTTTTTTCCCCTAATCCTCATGTCGAGCGAGAGGGAAAAATCACTAGCGCTACAAGTCTCTTGCCCCCGACGTAGAGTGGTACGTGCATAACACGACGCTCCCACTCGGCCAGAATCCTGGGGGCTCTGCCGAGAAGGCATTCTCTCAGCAAAATGAGGCTGCGTAGTGGTACCACCCAATCCAGCATTAATCAGCATTTGCTGCTGAACTGATAGTGACTCCACTATGGCGTGCAACGCCCCGCTCAAGTCGTGGGCCCATTCAAAAGGCCTAGACATTGAATATCAACGTCTGGACATCGGGAAATCATCATCGGAATCAGAATAGTCAGAATGATATAACCCTGATCGATGATAGTAACCGGCCTCTCTCTCTGGTGAACGGAAATCGTGTCTAAAACGCTTATGTTCGCGTCTAGATCTCCGGTGCTCGACCTTTGGGTCAAAGGTCGGACGGTCTGGAGAGCTCAATCGAGCCCCATAATCGTCATACCGATAGGGCGATTGATCACGCTCCCTGTAAGTTCTGAAAGGAGAGCGATGACGTCTACCCTCAAAACGCTGAGGCAGAAAATCATTACGACGTAAGCCTCGGCTGGAGCGAGAGATATAATTCGGACTAGAAAGTCGCTTCGGAGATCTTTCGCGGCGTAAGTCCTGCCTAACTTCAATGTTAGGTTTGCCTACACTAGGTACCATGACCTCTCGGGTTTCGTTGGTACTACTGTCGGACATATCAATCGTTCTCCCTAAACCTGAACCACTTACCTTATCCGCCTGACCAATCGTCGAGTCTTCCCAATACCGGGAAGCCGACTGCCGGTCGGAGGGATCAATATTTTCGTTGGTCAGAGCAGAGGGACTGTGGTCAGAGTCATAGGAACTTCACCGTCATCTGAACCAACGATTCTGCGTTCCGAACTTGCTAGCGTAGATGGAGAATTCACCGATCATTGGCTAGCGAACGCAGTGGGAGAAGAAATATTGTCCCAATCAAAATCAGACAAATGTCACAAGTATTGGACTGATTACAAGCGCTGCAAAGATGGCACTTGTCGTGCCGATCGAGGTTCGACATTTCATGTCCGCAAACACCCTCGCGTCGGACTTGCAAACTCATGACGTAAATAACGAGAAAGCTGGCCGACGAAATGAAAAGAAAAAACGAGAATGGCGATTGGGAAAAACGATACGCCTGATAAACCAAAAGGCGGGAAAGGCACCAATCGCCGGAAAAACAATCGAGAACCAAGTCTTCAAAGAAGAACAAAGGCGATGTAGGCCTAAAGAACACAAAAAACGGCACAACAATAGTGAAGATACACTTAGCTGTCTAGTGAGTTCCCAAAAAAAACACCGAAAAGCGATCTAGAGTGGATAAAATCCAAGCGGTAACGAGAGCTTCTTCAATACACGTCCAAGTGTAATGAGCGCAGAGAAAAAACTGGTGTATCGTGGGTAATTATTCATAGACCAAGGGGATGTTAGGCAAGATTTAAAGATCTTATCTGCGGTTAGAGAGCAGGTGGAGAAGAAGACCTATAAGTACAAACAGGTAGGTAATTGGTGACAGAATTATATGTTTGTCATTAATTTTGTTATGAGTAAAATTGACTAACCCCACTTCAGAATTGAAATATTACTTGATTTAATATCCTTAACTAACTTCATTTTCTAACGTTAGGAAACTTGTTATTATAATTCTTATTGACTTATTATATCTCTTTATATCTTCACCGTATAAGCTGCTATTGGGATACTTATCTTTTTCAGTACTTCCCCGTACTCATCGGTGATCATTACCAACATAAAGCGACACATTTCCACTATTTCTGTAAGCATAATTACCGAGTTTTATAAAAAATTTCCGACAAGTATTAATGTTTCCCATTGATGTTACATCTGTGACGTCATTCTAAAAACCATTCCCATTGGCATGAATGTACAAATTAGTCTATCCTTAATTTGTCAAATAATGTTTGTAGTTATTATTTAAACACCTTGACGCATAGAAGTACGAGTCTTTCATAGCAAAGTTCAAATTAGGTACTTCAAGTTAGCAAAGAGACTGTGTCATCAGTGTCCGGGTATTAATCTGTTTGTTGGGGATGACCTAAAAGTTCGTACACACAGTTGTCAGTATTGCTCTGGTTGTCCTGTTCTGTGCGACTTTCGCCAAACTGGCCGTAGTTTGCATCATTAACATTGAAGTTTGCATTTGAAATGACTGTAAGAAAAGAGGCAGTTTCGGCAGATTCTTTAGGATCTCTCTCCCACATCGCAGCATCTTCAGAAGTCGATATTGTTGCTGTACTATTATTAATTGAGGCATCGTGTTTAATGGGTTCTGTATCCTGATTGTTTCCTTTAACGACATTACTCGGCTGTATCCCCTTACTCGGCTTACATACTGCAGCATAAACAGGTGTTTGTTTTAGGTCAGTGTCGAATACGATGACGGCTGTATCCCCTTTGCTGATATTGTCAGTGACGTATGCAAGCTGTGTTGACATGCATTGCTTTATGACATCATCATTCCCAGGTGCAGGGGTCTCCTTCTTATGGCCTGAACAACAAATATGTTCATGAACTGTACTGAAAATTGAACAAAAAGAGAATAAAAATTAATCAAATGACAAAATGTAAATGAAACATAAGAGACGAATGTCTGAACATACACCAATTGTTAAGGAACCATAATGAGCAAGATTTAGAAACATGTATAGACATTTGTCAGCAGTTAAGTCGCTGAGAGAGACTTGTGTGTTGCACACAGCAGTCTTTTGATGACAGTTACAATAGTAAGCATATGAATATAATTGTTAGTAAACGTTAACTTATGACACATCTGCATATTGTCATACATTGTCGAGGGATATCTAACGTATCTGCTACATCTTCGATGTAACAGGTCCGGGGTTAAACAAAATTTTTATATTCATTTCAACAAATCTCTTAATCAGCTGCACTCATCGATCATTTGATGACAATAGCAACATTTATGTGCACATAATCCGATAAGCCAATGTGCACCAATAATATGTCCTGTCCTCGTATTGTATGTGTCCTTTTGAGAGATATTTCATGTATCTGCTACTGCATCAATTTACTAGTTTAACTTTCGTAACATTGCTTTAAATAACTGACAAATTTACCATAAGATAATGACTTTCTACATTTGCGATTACACGGAAAGGAAATAAGAGGTGACCTCAACACTTCATATATTTGCTGGCATAATCTGCTAGGTATTAGTGTACAGTTATACTTGTTTGCAACTTATCTAAATTATATGGAACAGATACACCTCTACCTGAGTAAATTCGAAGCACTTTACTACTTACATTGATGGTAATTCCTTCCTTAAACGGTAACAGATAACAAATATGCCAATGAAAACTGCGACAGTAACACTTAATAACACTGAAATCAAAGTTGCCAAGTAGTTCCTACGGGCAAGAGGGGCAGCTTCCGTCGCACCATAGCTATATGTTTGACTTACACCTGAGGTAAATATAAAAAATACCGCAATTATACGGTGTCGCTCAAATTTGATCAGAATTGGTATATACCAGTATGGGTTACCAATAATCAACAATAAATGTTGTTTCTATCTGTTCAGTGGAGGAAAATTCTACGTTGATGTTATGGCAATGATTTCTGCACAGTACAACCAGAAAAACAAGAAGAAATATTTAAACCAGAAAAACAAGAATGACAAAAGTAATTAAGGTCTAACTTTAGGTACTGGAGGTCAACTTTAGCAACATGCATAGCAGAAACTAGCCCCTCTTAGTTTAGTATAAACGGTCTTCCCCCATCTACTGTCTATGGTTGCAGCTGGTCTGTTAATATGTAACAGTTCATAAACAATGACAGGAAATGAGTCAAGATCTGTGGAGTTTGCCTGTTTCTCACTGCCATGCCTCCTCCACATTTGCAGGATTTCACTTTTTCTTACCTCATTTGCACATTTTTGACACTGATGTGTTCATTTGAACAAATTCACATCTCAACCCCTGCATCTACCTGTACACCAAATACTGAGATGGTAGCTTTCGCGGTATGGGAGCCTTTGTGTGTGACGGACATAAATCCGCACATACCCACAAATATACAGACATACAGACATGCAAATCAGATGTAAATGAACTGATTCAGCTTATACGATAACCTCACATTGGTACACCAAATGTGAGCTAAATATATGTATTAGTAAGTCTTGGAAAATAATGAGAAGATATTGCTATCAACACTTTCGATTTTACAAGCGACATTAGCGATACGAATGCAAAATAAATGTCTTGTGACAACTTTAGTGTAAATACAGTTTGACAGAGTATGAAATCATTATTCTCGAACATTTCGTTTTATCCGTATCGATAACCATTATCAAGTTACTAAACTAAATAAATCCGTTCACATCTTCACCAGTATTCGAAAAAAGATTACATGTTTGTCATTTATCGGCCGCTAAACTGATAGTTTCACAATTTGGATTCACAGTAGGCTTCTATTAAGGTAAATATATTGAAATAATGTTCTGGTCTGACACAGAAAGTTAAATATTAGTGACGTGATGAATCTTTATCTAAGAATAGCACACCTTTGGATAATGTCACCGTCGTTGTGACATTACATAGCAGTCCAGTCCATCCATCTTGACATTCAAGTTTAAACGGATTTTCCTTGCATGTTCTTGCGTATTGGTATTTGCATTTGTGTTCTTCGCATCTAGAATTAGAAAACGCAATACGTCCCTCCGTTAACGAGCTAAAGCAGTCTCTGAAACGTTTGCAAAGATGTAATAAAAATATCCGCATTTAGAGTACAATCATTTAGGGAGCATTCGTTATTTACGGGGAGGGGGGCGGTGGAATTTGAGCGACAAATGAAACGTAAAAAGCGACCCCCCCTCCAAATCAAATTTCTAAAATTTGA
>LD356961.1:167686-182346 GCA_001465055.1 Ptychodera flava
AATAATGACTGGTGTTCACTGTCATGAAGTAAAATATCCTTTACATGGTTACTTTTATAGAAATTCCAACCACTGTCTCTGTGTTTTCTTGCTGTACTCAGGCAGTTATCACACTTTGAAATGAAATAGTCAAAGACAGTGCTATCTGTAAGATCAGGAAGACTAGTCAAATTTCTGGTCCATCCACCTGCAGGAGGGTATGTGAGCAATGACTCCACAGTGTTCATGGAAACTGGAACATTACAAACTCCAGTTTTGTTGACTCCATCAGGGTCAAACAGGTACTGCTCATCCCATCCATGACCAATATACAGGTACACTCTATGAGAATAAAAACAAAGGATACTTCATTAGTTATCTAGACATAGACCTGTATCTCAATATAGCATTTTAGAAATTCAATTTGAAAGAATAAGTCAAATTTTATATCATACATACACTTTTGAACTTCTTTTGAGGATTGAGAAACTATTTTTGAGAAAACACCATTCAGACGCTGTCAGTGTAACCTAGTTTAACTACAGAGGGCAAAGAAAAAATAAACAAACAAATAAATGAATAAACAAACAAAATATAAACAAACATACAAACATACAAATACATAAATAAAAATAATCACACAGACAAACAAACAAATACATAAACAACACAAACACAATATCATAGAATGTTGAATAAATAACAAACATACTAACAAATAAACATGTATACACATACATAAACAATATATATATATATATATATATATATATATATATATATATATATATATATATATATATATATATATATATGTGTGTGTGTGTATATAATGTATGTGTGTGAGTGTAAGAGACAACAGCATATTGAAAAAAGATTGAAATGATTGACTGAACAGCTCATGCAACTTATTCAACATGCAACTGTTGTTCCACTACAAGTATAGGAGTAGTGCACTGCCGTCACATGTTGAATATGTTGTATGAGCTGTTCAGGCAATCATTTCAATCTTTTTTTCAATATGCCGTTGTCTCTTACACTTACACACATACATTATATATATATATATATATATATATATATATATATATATATATATATGCATCTGTGGATACATTTGTTTGTTTGTTTATTTGTTTGTGTGTTTGTTATTTATTCAACATTCTATGATATTGTATGTTTGTTTGTTTATCTATTTGTTGATGTTTGTCTGTTTATATTTATTTATGTAATTGTATGCTTGTTTGTTGTTTATTTTTTGTTTGTTCATTTGTTTGCTTTTTTCCTTGGCCCCCCCCCTTTGGTTTGACCTTGACACAAAATCAAAACACCAGCTTGTACAGTATCTCAAACGTAGCACAGTGGTGGGACTGTGATCTCAAGAATATACACTCGATGGCGCGCGGCAATGGCATCATTGCACTCTACAGCACATATTACACGGTTATGCAAAATAGATCATGACACACTCTATCATGCTTTTTTTTTCGTTTTTTCAAAATGCGGCAATATGTAAATTGGAAGAAAATCCCACACTCTTACGCCAGGCTAGATTACTATGATTAGATATAAGATGTAAGTTGAACTGTGGTCAGTCTATTCGTCTGACCTTTACATTGTGAGACACCGGAAAAACACTACAAAACCCGTACGGTCTGCACGACAGTGCTGACATGGGCATTTTCTGCTCCTTTCACTGTCACTTTATGTTTTGGGAAGTCAAACAAGTGCAATCATGTTTTGTTTTCATTTTTGGCTACTAGACGTAGCAGGTAAAAACGGCACACCTGGCTCTCCGCATACAACGTACGAAAACTGGTAGTTGAAGAGCAGTGGCTCCGATGTGGTCTCTACAGCTTCACATTAGCACAGAAATGGTCGGTCGAGAACAAAATTCAAGTTCTTACGCCCAAAGTACAATCACTTGTGGTGAAATCACATATGTGAACGATAATTTTTCATCACTTTCCAAAAAAATGTTCATATTTTGGAGCAATGACGGTAGCAACCACGGCCAGCGCGAGACTAGCTGTAAAAGTGGAGGCATCACGCCACACATCTGTAAAAAAGTCAACATACGAGTTGGAAAAAAATACCTTTCAACGAGTTCTCGCTTGTTCCCTCGTAGACTGGCACCTTTTCTGCATCTCAGCCATCTCTTCAGCTCTACTAGAGACAACTCTTCCGGTTTACGACCTCGCAACTGTGCCCCAGGAATCGCTGACGACATGTTTACTTTTACATGAATATTTATGTTCTGGAAACTGACCCTTGTACCCCTGAGGACAACAATGCATTGCGCCTATGACGTCATCGCCATCTTTATGCAAATCGGCCATTGTGTTGGCAAAAGCAAAGGGGAGGCCTCACAGTACTTATTTTATCCAATGATGCATCACGATTTGTATGCTCGGAGATCACCATTCTGCCACCAAGGGCGCCGTTACATATATGACTATCTTAATGCTGAGTCAAAAATTAGCCACGAGCTAAAAAATTGACCTCGTACGCATATACATCCTCGTTTGCAGTTACTTTCATGTGATTGTGTGGAACACGTACATTTTTAGGGGTTTTTTCCGGATCTTTATAGCATGGTTCTATCCGAAGGTACATATTATTCAAAAATTGAAGTTGAATTTCTATTTTTTGACCTTTTGGGGGTTATTTTTGGCTATTTTTCTTCTAGTTTTTGATCGACAATCCCTTCTTGACGAGTACGGAAACCATTGCCATGCTTGCTCCGAGTAATCGTATGGTCTCAGTTTCTCGCTTGACTGATTTTCAAAAATTTCAGCGTAAATATTTGGTGAAAAAACGACATTTTTTATGATACTTAGCCTATTTCTTGATGGACAATGTGGGTTTTGAAAAATCAAAACTAAATCATTATTGTACAACTAAATGCAATTCCAATGATTTATACTGCATGCCTATGTTGATCCCGAAATCCAGGGAGGAGATAAAGTTTGAAAAGGAACAGTCACATTGGAATGAAAAATGCATTTCGCCTTGTTATAATTTTGGCTTCCGTAAGCACATGCACGGTACTTATGCTTGCGCTCGCTTGTGTCGCGACTAAAATCCTACGATACCAAACCGTACCACAAGCACCGTCATACGCCAATGAATGTAAAGTGTATGTGTATATACTGTAACGCCCTCCCTTTCGCTTCCTTTTTTCCTTTCCCAGGATTTCAAACTTTTAAACTAGTGGTAATTAATTTGAACTCTAGTAACCTCACAGTGACCTCCAAGACTACACTGAGTTTCTATGCTTATTCCCTTGACGATTGTAGTTTCCTATTACTCACTAAGACTGTTCACGTTCACAACCTTGAAGTAACCGTCACTGTCTTGTGTTGAGTTATGTATTGTTTTAACAGATGCTAAACTCATTAGAAGTGACGGGAGGTTGACGTTGACTCAAACTTCGTGTTGAAAGAACACTTCCTGTTTTGACAATATTTCCTGTCCATTAATATTTTCCGACATAGCTGTATTTAATTAAAGTTGTGGCTTGAGTCATTCATTATAATATGTAGATTTGGAAACTACTTAAGTTGTACACTTTTTAGAAGTAGAGTAGAGCGGAGCAGAGACCGGAGCTGAGAACGGTGTTTAGTAATAAAGATTGAAGTTGTGTTTACAACCGACAACTTTGGTGTCAGCTTCAGTTACTGAAAGCATTACGATCCCAGACCGATACCTCAATCCAGAGATAGTGAAAGTACAGCCGTGACAATACTAGTCTATAGTAGACCTGTACGATTTTTCCATCGCATGAAGTTTGACTCAAATGTTTATTTTTACTTGATCCATGAACTACAAGGCCAAGAGTAGAAGTTTTGTAGAGTAGTAGTTTTGCCAACTGTCGACATAGGCTTTTTGTTTCGACGTGTACATACCTATGTGGTTGCCTACACTGAAATCGCCCGGTTGAGTATATATGACAACAAACACCAGCTGATAGGGGTACAGAACATGAACGCGATCGCTTGTTGGAAATTGCGGCCGGTTACTTATATGCTCACAGCCGGCAACAATAGCTTTGCTGAATTTGAAGGGATGCCGCATCAATTCAGCGCAGCTTGTTGTTCATCGAAATGTGTTTCTGTCTTCGCGATCAGGTATCAAAAATAACCATTTGGAGCCTTCCCGACATGCATCGCCACGACCCCACGACTGGTCGCCAAGGAAAAACTTTAAAAAAATACTCTATGTTCTCCCGACATGCATCGCCATGACCCCTCGACCGGTCGCGAAGGAAAAACTCGGAAAAATTACTATATTTTCTCTGAATATTTATTACCACGACCCCACGACCGGTCGCCAAGGAAAAACTTTTAAAAATACTTTATTTTCTCTTTCGCCACGACTCCACGACCGGTCGTGAAGGAAAACTTTGAAAAAATACTCTATTTCTCCCGACATTTATCGTCACGACCCAACGACGGGTAGACAAGGAAAAACTTTGATTAAACACTCTATCGTATCTAATCGTATTTTATCGTATTCCATCGATGTCGGATACGGCCATATACTGTGAAAATATTATATGACTTGGTGATTTGAAATGCATGATACAACTACGCAATGTACGCAAATTGTCCGAGTCGAAGTATGAAACGTTATATATCAGATGAGTAAACAAAATTATGAAAAGGCTGGACAAAACAAATTGTGAACTCACCCCAGAAAGTAATTATAAAGTGTGAATTTGTCTGTGATGTTGAAACCTCCAGAAATCAGTGCAAAAATGTCCAGTGTTTTTGTAAATTGTTCTCTTATAAAGTTAATTGTAAAAGATTTATGCTTGGGTCAGTTCTGTCGATTTTTAAGATTTAAGTTTTTTTTCTCTGACAACTTGAAGCATAGACTTTAAAAACGGTCTATGCTTGAAGGAAGATTATAAGGACTGCGCAGGAGGCTGACCTTCGACCTGTAAAGCATTGCCGGTTTTACGCATGCGCTACATCCGCTATTGCGGAGGACACTGCACTGGCCACGAGTCAGAACGAGTAGTTGTTACGGAGATATTTTATCTCACACAAAGATTAATGAACCCAACGGTCATCAACACCAGTAAGGGACCGTTCAGTTTTAACGGGAGGGGCGGCAAAATCCAGGGGGGGGGGTCATCGTAATTTTGGAATCCGCGAAGGGGGGTCATCACTTTTTCACTGGTAGGAAAGGGGAGTCACCAAATTTTCAAAAACATAATACCTAGAATAAAGTTCACTTTATGCCATGGCCATGATCGACCCTCTTTACCGGCGGCCCACAACAATAAACTGACTTTCTGTATTACCCATGGCCATCTTAACGGGCAGACACCTTTCGTGGCCAACTCCAATTGGGTTTACTTCGTACAATGGCCAATGATTGACCTTCTTTACCGGCGGTAAGATTGCACCATTAAACATATAAATTTCTCAAAATTTCCAATACAAGAGGGAGACCCCCCCTCTCGTTCTCTCCCCCTTGGGGTGTTCTAACAGTTTCACTTAGTAAAATAAAAAAATTAAAACACCTCTCAGATTGCATCAGACTGCACCATTGCACACTTCAATATCATAAAAATGTCCATGCAAGATATGGAAAGCCCCTGTAACACTTTTCCCCTCAGCCTCTGGCGTGTTCTCCCCCTGTACTTTCACATTCTGCCCAGTCAGATATCCTAGTGAAAACCCTGTCACAATACAAATCCAAATTAAACAATATACTATATGGTTAGATACTGGCTATAGCGTGAGCTTTTATATCTTTATTTTGTTGTGACTTTTAAATTCATTTTGATAGGTGCACCTTTTTTGAACCGTCATGAGATAACTGATGACAATCTAGCAGGGTACATCAGAATTTGAAAGGTCTTTACTGTCGCTGTATTTTGTAAATTTTACAATTACATGTATTGGCATTTAACTTTTCTAAGTGGGGGTGTCAGTCAAAATTTCACAGTTACAGAGGGAGATTATTCACATTCATCATGGTTTGCAGGGGGGAGGATCACTCGAAATTTCAGAGTTTCCGATGAAATTCCTCAGACTCCCCAGGCAGTAAATAATAACAGCTCCCTTATATACAGCGCATTACAAACTTGATGACCAATTTTAAAAAAAATACACTGCCAATCCCTTTGAAAAAAAAATGATGCAGGTCTGACAGTAGAAAAAAAATTGCTGTCACTCTGGAAAAAAATTGCTCCCATACCCACTTCCTCCATACCCCTCCCCAGAAATCAAATGGTTCTCCCCTAAAGTCTATGTAGTACAAACGAATTCTAAACGTTTCGTGCAGTCAATAAACTGAAGATCCCAAGGTAGCTCTCAGCAGGCCAAGGCGAGTAAACGAGAAGAAACAAACGAAGCTCCTCTTTTAAAAAAAAAACCCGAATAGTAACATAGCAGCGGAAGCAATGGAGAAATACAAGAAAATTTAACTTTATATCATGCAAACTTACATTTATTAATATAAGGCTGCGTTCACAAAATCGGGGGGGGGGGCTGGAGGAATTCAGGGGGATTCGAAAATTTTGGGGGTAGTAGAGGGGGGACTTGAAAATTTTGCTCTGCCTGTAAGGGGGTACTTGAATTTTTTTGGTTCCCTTTTGTATTTTACATTTTCCAATTCCAAGTTTCTGTAGGTAATTCAATGAAAATTAATACCATTTTTATATCATACAATTGTTGTAATGTAAGTAATCATTTAACAAAATGTAGAACCATTTTGTCACATTTCATTACTTTTATCTCGAAAAAATCTAAACATGTGTGATTTGTCATAAAAAACCAAACGAGCCTCGTAACGGGACAGAAGCTGCAACCGTTGATGATTTGTGCAATATGTCTATTAGTCCATGAGCAGATAGGTTATTGGTACCATTTGGGTGGGCAAATTCCACCATACATTTTCTGAAAGCCCAAAATCTGAACTTTCTGAAAATCTTTGGTGGACAGGTCGCAGAAGTAGCTTTCTGTCTCAAAAGTCGTTGTCATGGTAACAATACTTACAATCTTATAACCTAAGAATTTTAGATAAAACTGATTTTCTAGGGAACGGTAAAAGACATTTACGTGATTTCAAGACAGACACTGGTACCTTACATCATGGCCTTTCAATTGACCCCATGACCTTGAACATTCTGGGTCAAGGTCAATAGGTCATGCCCATAACGTTTCAGAATTTCGATAAAATAGAGCATTTTTCATAAATACTTTTCTGCTACATTAACATAAAATATGATAAACTCAAAAACTTGTTCAGACATAGGCACAGATATCCGCTCTTTGAAAATTAGTATGTTATGCATCAAGAATGTTGTTGGTAGTGAGTAATTACCAAGGCAACCATCGGTGTGTTTTCAGTTATACATGTACTCTATGAGGCAGGCCCCAATCATGGTCAATTGGTACTATTTGGGGCAAGCAGAGGGCAATCTCACACTTTATATATTTTTGAAAGTTGAAACTCTGAATTTTCTGAAAAGTTTTGGTAGCTTAGTAATGGGTGAAAACCGTTGCCATAGAAACAAACATCTGAATTATTTAGAAAGTACAATTGTATACAAAAGTGAATATCCTGCTTTATGAAAATGTTCATACCAAAATTGATAACATAAATAGGATATGTTACACATTCTAACTTTCACTCAAGATGTGACCTTAAAGTCAAGGTCAGGTGTACACGACCAAATGAGGTCAAAGTTCAAAACACGGAAAGTTTACATTTCAGGTGACTGTGCACAGAAATAGTGTCTCTTTTGTTGTGCACTTTTTGACATTTTCAAGCAAGGTGCACTCTTGTCAGCAAAGATGCACTCTTGTATTTGATAAACGATACATGTGTCTTCTACCGGTATTAAATTTGACCACATTGTCTGATGTTCTTTTCAAACGAAGGTCAAGGTCAAGGAAAGAACAAGATTAAACATAGAATAATGTGGTGATTTCTATGATGTTACGTATATGTTTTTACACGGAAAGAGTATTTTATGGTACCAGTTTGTATTAAACATCATAATTATCAATGATAAGCAATATCAACAAGCTTATATTTATCTAATAGCCTACAGCTATTAGCTATAGCTATACGTATTGGCCAATAATGTATATCTTCAGAATTTTCATACTACTGTTAACAAACATGTGTCATTTTAATGTTTTTTCGAACGTTTACGTAAATGCAAAATCATTAGTGACATGACATCTGAACTTTAACGTGACAATTTGAACAACGTACTGAGCCCCAGTACTTATACCTTTATATGCGTGGCCCACACCTGATCTTACAAAGAAATAGACCAGTCAGAAATAAGTTTTAATGCTGCTGGACATCAGCCGTAAATATATCAACGATAGATAACAAAATTAAATGTGTCTGATAGAGCTAATAATAAAATTACTGTTTTGAGCCGCTTGATCAAAAGTAAATAGCACTAAATAAAACAAACATATTAACATTCACCGTTAACTTACTGATTACAAATGACCAATGTTATGTTGACTTTCTATGATCCTCTACGTATTCCCTGGCAAAATGCAATGACAAAAAGTATGCAAGCCACACCCACCAAAAACTAATCAGTTCTTGCCATTTGCTAACTGAATCTTTGTACCAGATTTGATTCTGATCTGATAAGCCGTTTTTGAGATATCTGACCAACAGACAGACAGACAGACAGACAGACAGACACACACACACAGACAGACAGACATCGCTGCGACATATGCTCACGTGTGTAAACACGTGAGCAAAAATGGATACTCATCATGAAAATCGACGCCGAACAAGTAAGACAAGGGCTTCTGGAAATGTATCAAGAGAAAATTATCAAATTTAAGCGATCTAGATCTGCGTGTGTATACTTCTCAGCTGTAGAAAGTCTTACTTTTGAAATACGCGAAGGTTTAGACATTTAATATCTAATTTTACAGAACCAGTGGACAGTGTAACCCTGTTGCTGACTGCATATCAACGCATTATATCATCGATATCAAGACATCAACTGTCAACCAAACGTTTGAACAAACTAACTGCGCATCGACGTAATGTTTATCAGATATTTATCAAATTTACGGTAACGTTGTATTAGATTTGTCGCTTTGGGTGAATTTTGATGGGGGCAGCTGGCTGGCAGGTTACGCGTACCCATTCCGGACAAGTGGTATCAAAAGTATTTCGTGGTTCAAGATTGCCCCATTGCTTTTGTCATTTTTTGATATATCCCTTGGACCTGGTAAATTTCTTAGTTACCTTGAATGATAATGATTATTGGACCTGTTTTGATGTCTGTTGTTTACTAAATTAAAAATAAACTTTCAGAACCACTTGCATGGCTTCATCTCCTAACGGAAGCCTGAGTGGTAAATGGACAGGCTACACAATTTTTTCTTTTACCTAAAATGTGGCCAGATGTCACGCCCTGCTGTCAAAAGTCAGTGGAAAACTCTAAACAATAATAGTTCTGTTATTCAGATTCTGGAAAAAAATCCTAGCGTTAGTAATGTGCCCAAAAATAAAGACAGCTAGGGTATTTTTTTTAACTATTGTCCTGGGACATATACTATTTTGAGATGAGAAATAATGCCTGTCCATACATTTTAAAGAACAAAATAAGAAAACTTCGGCGTACTTTTTAAAAGAAAACTTGGCAGAAACGTAAAACGACATATATAGCGAAGGAAGAAAATATTTTCTTCTTGGGTGAACCTTCGTCGGAACATATTCTACGGGTTTGGAAATGATGTGAATGGCTCCAGCGGAATCAAATCACTGACAGCTGAACGATAACGACCTAACGTCGTGTGGACGGCAATGAACGACTCTGGATATTTACGACCATACAATCGAATTCCATTATCCAAATATTTTGTTGCACGGTATCGGCTCTTTCCTTGACCAATTTTCTTTCCTTGACCAATTTTCATTTATGTGGGGAAAAATTACTGAACTCTACAAGTATCTCCATCTCAGCGCTGTATCTGAACTGAACTCCATCTTGTCACTTGTTTACGCCCCTGGCTGTCCTTCAGTCTTACAAGATGTGTTCATATTAGCCATGATATCGAATATTTGTCGAATATTGTAACAAGGAAGCATAAGCTACGACAAATTTTCCAGCTACTGTCGCCAATCACGACAAGGTAATGTTGGTAAAGGAATACCAGCTATCGAACACAAGCTCAGACTGTGCATTCTGTAAAATCAAGGGTTTTTGTAACACACCCAGGCAAGCGTATGTGAGCCTGAGCTTGCCTGGGGCAAGCCTGTGGCCTGCCCGAGGCTTGCCTTTTATTGCGTTAGTTCTGTCAGGTACTGTATAGCAGCTGCGGTGGCAGTGTACGTGCTTCTGCTGCTACAATACCCCATCATCCTTTCTACAGCATTTTCCCAAAGACTTATGTTTGGCCTCAAGTCTTGATGTAAGGGTTCTCGTGTTTAGCCCCTTTATTACATATTTTGTTCTTTCACAAATTATACATCCTTTTCTGATAGACTCCAATATTTACATTTGTAGCATCCCTTTGTGACACCCTAGACTCAGATTGCAGTTAATAGTAGATTGAACTGAATTTTCACATTCAAGTCTACTAAGTGTTTTCTTGTGGGAACACTTTTTCTCCGCGGTCTACATTATACAATATGTAATACAATTTCAAATTTGCGAAATTTGGTTGCTTTGAACAAACCTTTCCAAAAGTTGAGATCCCCGAGCTTATTAAGATGTGAGCCATAGCACCTTAAATGATACGTGGACGTAATATTTGCACATTTTTCGCCCGCTTGTTTTGATTAACATCCTCTGAAACACCCATAACGTTAGATTTAACAATTTTTTTCACAAACTAAATCGAGACAATGATATTGCGTTAAAAAAGAAATGCCACCTAATCTTTTTTACTTTATTGAAATATATATTAAATTAAGGATTATTTAGGAGGTGACTAATTGTATTTTAATCACCAAAGGTTAAGTGAATTTCCATGTCTGAAAAAATAAGTGAGTATATGACCACAAAACCAATAGGATGTACAACAAATGAATCACTCCCTTGGAGTACTAGTGAAGTTGAATTTCAAGATGTTTGATTTTATTACTTACACAACTCACTTTTCCAGTTTTATAAGAAATATCGCATGAAGCTGAATTATTTTATATGTTGACGATTTCTTCGTTACTTAATTACTCGGATATTATATGCGCATGATATGTGTATTGTACATGCCTAGACAAAATTCAAAACTTTCAACAAACGGCGGATAGATTCAAAAAAGGCGAACTGAAGTTGCAATTCTACTTGCTGTAGCAACATGTGTAACATTGAAACCGACAGTCATTAAATCAGTGCACCTAACTGGACCAAGATATTCATGACACAGCGATCATTTTTCAGGAATTAAGGTGGTTACGCAGTTTTTACCTTCGCTGTCAGTGACGTGAAGCATATCAGATAGGTGGATTGTCCGTCGTCATCCGTCATCTATCAACAATTGTTTTATTCTCTGAAACTGCTGGTCTAATTGCTTTCAATACTGGTATGCAACTCATTTGGCTGAGTTCAGTTAGATTTGTTCAAATCATGGTGAAATTTACATATTTGTATTTTGGGGCATTTCTTCCTTTTTATCAACTTTGAAATGTGTTATGTGGGTTCCTAGGGACAACTTGAGTGAGGTTTATTCAAGTTGAGAAGAAAAGTCTCGTACTTGAAATTTTTGGGCCTTTTTTCGTTTTTGTTTGAAAAACACAATTTTCTCACAATTATCTTTAAAGGTTCCTAGGTATTACTTCAATTTCTTCAAATTTTGCTAATACTTGCATATTTATGGTAGAGATGAAAAACAAGAGCCCATTATTATATAATAGTAATACATGCATTTGCAAGGATGTCCTTGTTCAGTATTCCTAAAATCAACATAAACAGATGTATCAGTATTACAAAGTTTATTTACAAACAAAACCTGACCCTTTTTATTTTTAAGCAATACATAACAGCAGAAGTCTATCGGCTGCTAGGCCTCTTGTTAAAGCTTTTCCCATGTGACCTAAGCTCCCCTCCAATGGAAAATAACAACCAAAAGCATTTATCTGGAGATACAGGGTAGCTCAACATGAAATCCGGAAAAAGTTATAGTATATCGGTATCTCTTGAGATCAGACTACTTGTCTACTCGTTGACAAGCTTATAATCATCTCCCACTAACTACGTTGGTCCGACACAGATACTCATTTTTGATAAGTGAACATGTTACTTCAATAATGAAAACAAAAACATAAAAATTTTGTTTTTAAACAATCAAACAAACTTACGTATATTTGCCTTTTGACCTCTTTTACTGTCGATATGACTTTAGTTGACATTGCTGTGTACTTAACACACAAAAGTTATGATTTTATAACCATTAATATACATGCAAATGTATGTCCAATGTCGCTCTATTACTGTATCTGAAAATGCATTGACGGTTGCTATGGTGATTGCCGCCCTGTCAACAAGGTAAAGAGATCGCATTAGCTCTTATAGCTGACTAGGTTTTCATGTTTGTACTTTTGGTTTGGTAAAAATGTTGCAAAGCTATTTGCAAAAAAATCCCACCTAAAACAATTTCTAAGTTGCTGAAGGCAATGCCTATTGACCTTGACCTACAAATCTAAAGGTCATGGGGTCAGTTAAGAAGCAATGCGAACTATTGATATGCATTCTTAAATCAATCAAATATCATTTGTCGTGTATTTGATAATCTATTTTACATAGTATGCTTAATTTCAATGCTTTTGAATGCTGACTCCACGACAACAAAATTTACACTGAAAGCGTATTCAGCAAACTGTCCAACGAAGATTTTCTCAAATTCAGATTTTCAGGTTTAAAAGGCGGCTTTGTTCCCCACTCGAGTCAAATAAAAGCAAATTGACAAAATTTGGAGTCTGGCTCATAGGCTACATGCATAACTGAACACACATATATGGTTGCCTTGGTAATTACTCACTAACGACATCATCCCTGATACAAAACATACTAATTTCAAAGAGCACACATCTGTTCCTATTGTTGAGCAAGTTTTTGAGTTTCTATTATATGTTATGTAAACGTAGCAGAAAAGTATTTGTGAAAAATGCTTGATTTTACAGAAATTCTGAGATGTTATGCGCATGACCTATTGACCTTGACCCAGAATGTTCAAGGTCATGGGGTCAACTGAAAGGCCATAACGTGAGGTACCAGTATGTGTCATGAAATTATGTAAATATCTTTTGCTGTTCACTAAATAGTCAGTTTTGTATGGTATTCTTAACTTTTAAGATTTTTAGTATGGTTGCCATGACAACAACTTTTGAGACGGAAAGCTACTTCTGAGACATGTCCACCAAAGATTTTCAGAAAGTTCAGATTTCGGGCTTTCAGAAAATGTATGGGGGAATTTGGCCACCCGAATGGTACCAATCGACCAATTTTGGGGGTCTGGCTCATGGACTATATGCAATATATCAACTACAGTTTCTTGCTATCTCCCTATAGCATAATCAAACACACAATGTTAGTTTGTCGACAAAGCCTGTATATACAAATAATCAGTGACAGTCAATTGTCAGTGATACAAATGCATGGTATGCATACAAAGACAATGATAGCAAGATGAATAATGGACAATTCAACATGCCGAAGGGAGTAGAACAAGAACGCAGTTGTATAAACTGAACAAAAATATTGTCAAAATTATCAAAGTTAATACAGCTACTGCCTATAGGCAGTGTCACTATCAGATACTACCCTGCTACTGCAGTGTCACTGTTACTGCATACCTGAACAGTGATAGAGATAACTCTGACTCTGATGTACATGGTAATTGAAGAAGCGTTTGTGTCAAATGACGCTCATGACAGTGAAACATACTTGTACACAAGATTAGGCAAGAGAGCAAATAATGGGAGATCAGGAGACTTTCTGGCATGTGAGAATAATTTTAAAGAAAAAAGATGGTGTCACCATGTTCAATTTTCTAAATTTTCATATTTAAGTCATAAAATAATACATAAGTAAAACTTTGAACAGTAAAGACTAAATAAAAAAATATGTGACTAAATGTAATTATTAATTTTTTAACCAAATTTGCCATTATTACACCAAAAATTTCATAGATTGAAACATTTATTTGATGGAATATTTTAACCTTCAAATATTGTCAATTTTGAGTAGAATGTAATTCATATATGTCTTGTACTTTTGAAACAAATTTTTGGTAGGTCACTGTGCTCAGTTTTTTTAAATATGGCAATTAGCCAGAATTCACAATTTGCATACTCTCTCATGATCGTCATTTTGTGTGTTCTTCGGCAGGAGCAATTGACCTTGCCAGATTTTGATTAACTTATGTTGGCCTAGACTGATAAATCCAAAAAGTTCACTGAAGCATTTAAAAATGATCAAATTAAGAACTTGTCTTAGAAATATGACTTTACAAAGTATTAATAATAGGTAATGTTGAATATCTGCGAGTGGAATGGAGCAATACGTGTTTATTTTGTCTGCGCGCACATTCTTTACAAATACGCGTGCTTGTGATAGTTGGGGGTGGGGACTTGAAAAATTTAGATCATATAGAGGGTGGGCATTTGAAAATTTTTTAGGGTATTGAGGGGAGATCTGAAAAAAATAAGATTTCAATCGCGAGTCCTCC
>LD356973.1:9248-22469 GCA_001465055.1 Ptychodera flava
GGGGGTTCGGTGTTTTAAGAGGACGCTGTGTGAAAAACACTGATCCTTCACAACTGTTTGCGAGAAAATGTGACCCTCGCCCATGTTCAGGCGCAAAGCAGTGACTAACAATAATTCTATCAAACACTTGCAGTACAATTGGCTACTTAAAATCAAAAGGGGCAGTAGCCATGTTTTAGTAAGGCCTTCAGTTGTACAGAGAGCACAATTTTTGTTTTTCAAGAAACTTATTACAGCCGCCTGCAATCATATTAAACAACATTTAACACCCTAATCACATACATTTATGTCAATTATCCAACGTCTATATATGTACAAATATTGCTCGTTTTATATTGGAAAAAAGTTATCACAGTTTTGTGATAGACTCCCACGTGTGGTTCAACATTTTCGGTGAAATTCTAAAATCAAATTTCTTGTACAAACATGCATTTTTTACTTTCCACTTCAAGCAAAGTACATTCACATAAAGTATCAAAACATTCAAAAGTACACGCAGATATAGTTTGTTTTGTAGGGCAAAATGTTAATAGGTTGCCAAATAGACTCCCTTTATTATGATTTGGTATCTATGGACTAAGCACTACATCAGTCACATCTTGGCTTCTAATAGTTGCGCAAACGAGGGTGACCCTGCTCAAAAGGCATGCGTGAAATTTTATGAACCTTCAAAAATGCTTGCCCGAAAAAATAGCAACCACCGCCAAAAACACCGGCCTTCCTATAATTTTTGTCCAGTCCCAAATATCAGTCCAACATAAAATTGTGATCCATCATATCTCTCTCATTTCTATTCCAACATATTTTGAAAACGAAAAACGGAAATTTCCAAAAAAGCTCCTCTGTGGGATTTCCCAAGCCAGCGGAGACATCAAGACAAGTCAGAGATAATAGCCTAGTAAATTAGTTTTTATTTGCTTTGAATTTAACGGTCTCATTTCCCCTGATGGATAAGTAGCGGTATGCTTACAGTGTCGTGTATGAATGCTTAGAGGGAGAGGGGGGTTGCGGGCTGGTTTTTTAGGTTTTTGTCAGAACTCTGACAGTAAGACTATTGAGGGTGAAATTACGAAATAAACATAAATGAGCGTGTGCATAGACGATGGTTCAATGACAGAAGGATATACAACTCAAAGACATTAAAGATAGGCTTCCCTACACTTAAAATCGCCCGGTTCATGCGATCCTTGTATCTTGTTATCTGTTTACAATTCATTGTGATGATTGTGTACAATTTATGTTGATGATTACTCATTATCGAACAAAACATGTAATCGTGTATTTGAAAATGTTTGAAAAAGTTCAGATCGATAAAGAGATAGATGGATGTAAAATACAGGTAACACTTTAGCAAAAAACCCCGGAGAATGAGCTAAAACTATAAATAGTTAAACCAATGACTTCGCTTGTTGTTATCAGGTAAATCTTAATAGTCCGATATGGCGTAGTTATACACGGATCAATTGCACATTGGCTGCTAACCTGGGGTTATTGTTAGTCAAATTATGACGTCTTGCTGTTTAGCGACATGATAAGTTTTATTGGCGGACAATTTCATCGTATTTTAAATGCCCACGCCATCACAAAGGCATAAAACGAGAATTGGTTGAGATCTGTGAGTACAACAGCTCTACAATACTACGCAATACTTCATAGAGCACGTCCTTTTGTTCCTCTAAGCAGATAAAGGTACGTACTTTCTTTAAATATGTATGGTAGATATCTAATTCAGTCGTTGTCATTGGAATCAAGGAACACAGTGAATATTTTGTAGTTTTCATTATGATAAAACTTGTTTTATCGTAATCAGCCCAGCTGCAGTAGATGCACCTTTCCCATATGTTGGGCGGAAATTGCTTAAACAAGAGCAGCTAACTTTATCGTCAGCATGGTTAGCTAAGCTAACGCGCATTGCGCAGAATTTTGCGGGTTGTCTTTTTTTGCAAACCGTGGATATTAGACTGAAAACGGGGGTTTTAATCTTATTTCTAAAGCGGGAATAGATTTTATAATTTGCAGGGCGTTGTCATTGATTAAGTTTCATTTTACATAGCTTCGCTTCGATGTGTGATGTCTTCTTGCGACTTGTGATAAACGCTTACAAAAATACCTTTGCCTCGCTTCTTTTCGTCTTTTCTAATTTTCCGTAAATTTAGTCAATTTTTCCCCTTTCCCATGTTCCAACCCTGCAGAAGTAGAATAGGTGTAGCTAATACGATTGTAAGTGATATATAGTTGTAGTAAAAGAGATAACAGTTGTGAGGAAAGGTATTTAAAGGTAAAAGGACATTATACAGTGACGGGAAGTTTATTGAAATTTATGAAATAATCACGTGATCAGGTATACTACAGAACTAGGACACAGTAACAACCGATATCTTAGAAACCGTTATTCCATCTTTTAACTGCTAAGCTATTCCCCTTACATTATAAAGACTGAAGCAGATATATTTAGAAGCGTAGTATTCCCGTAGGCTTACATGGAAAACACTCCTACTAATTTTTGTCCTGTTTATGCTGGAAGAAACGAAATTGACATTACAAGTGTCAATGCAAGCTATCGTGTACAGCTTATACTATGCGGCAAGATAGCTGGCTGGAAAAGACCTTAATCAAAGTGTTAAGAGTTTGGAATATTTGAATGATGACATGTACATGAACCTTTCAGCATATATGTTTTGTATCAGATCGGACAAAATCCACCAGCTACGCCTGGCAAGTGTTAGGGAGAGTTTTTATTACCGGCGGGGTAGGGCCAGCAAAATCCAGGGAGTAACCTGAAATTAGAAACCTGCGAAGGGAGGATGTCATGTATTTTTCAAACAGCAAAGAGGGGAGGCAACTTGATTTTCATAAGTATCCATCCCGTCAAAAAGCAGTTTCAGTGCTGTAAAATATTCTGGGAAATAAAAATTATTCGCTGCATGATTTCATTCTCTGAAGTCATTTAACTGTAAATCAGAATAAAAATATAATTATCTGTCAGATGAACATCTTGCCTTGGTAACTCTATACAGGCTTGTCTGCTTGTAAATAGAGCTCCGTCAGGGAAGTGAACGATTCCTATTACTTAGATATGAGAGTTATAGAAAGTTTGGTCAAGGAAATTATTTAACAGTTTACCTGTAGAGTACATTGAGAAGTGAACTAAAAACACGATTGGAACTAATTTGGGATAATTGGATGGCAAAGTAATGTCGATTTAATCTACAAATGTAATCTCATCTGCTTTTCTTTTTACATTACACATTCGTTTTTATGAGTAATTTGCATTATTGCAACATTCAGCTATATTGTACCTAACACTTTTGAGAAATTTGAAAAAAATGATTATCCAATTATCCCAAATTAGTTCCAATCGTGTTTAAAACTTTTACGTGGATTCAAATACCATAATTGTTGTCCACATATGAACTTTCAAACACCCCATTTAAATCAAGTATATTTGAATCCATTGTCAAATACTTATGAAAGCACAGATTTAGTAAGTTTAGAATTATAAAAAAATTCTTAATAGTTTTCTAATATACTCAATGTGTGTGGACAGTGCTTATTTTCGGTGAAATTCTCCAAAACCTTAACTAAAAGGCATGTGTGTGACCTTTCAAAAATGCTTGCGCAAAATTGTGACCCACCTGTAATTTCTGTATGAGGGGGAATTCAAAATTATTGCAAGTCAGAAGGAGTATTTGAACGCATTGTGAGTTTGTTAGAGGGCATTTGAAAAAAAAATTAGAATTTGTTCTTGGATTCTATTGCCCGCCCCCTTCCAGAGATGTAAGTGAATGCATCTTTATTCAAGCAATGTGGGGGAAGGGCATGAAATTTTTGTAATCTTAAATGAGGAGGAAATTTTTTTGCCATACGAGGGGGTTCACTTATTTTGACTGATGCACAGAAAGAATTTGCCGGCCCACCCCCGGCAATAATAACTTAACGCTCCCTTTGAGATAGGGAACTGAAGGGAAAGCAATATTTATCGCCCGTTCAAGGGGCCTCACTAGCATATGCAACATTGAAATGCAGTCACACTTTAAACACAAAATGGCTTCACATTAGAACAAGTAGACAAACGCACAACAGGCTAAATTGCCAGATACGCATACGTCATTAGTATTATGTAATACAGGTTATAGAGTCCCGTCGGGTGGTTGCATAACTGATTACAGTCAACAATACATTTTGCCAGTTGCACAGTTTTAATTTTGTTTGAATGTTAACGCAGAAAGTAGAACATACAACTGTAATATTTAATAAATCAGTGCATGTATTTATATTTGGTCAGTTATTTGGTAGTATTTTTGTCAATTACACCAACCATCTTTTTGCATTTTCATAGATCACGCATCACAATGAGAAACAGTGTTCTGCCATGCGTCGTTGTGGTTGTTGTTCTATCGGCTGTTCCAGCAATATTTGGTATGCTTGCTTCTTCTTTTTGAAAACAGTTACACTAACGAGGAAAGAGAGACAACCACGAAAAGAAGTTCTTTGCCCATAAAAGCAAATAGAAACACATATCCCAGGATCGAATTTTTATATTCAGAGATATCGAATCTGACGTAGCACATCTATTTTGAAAAAAAACCTTTAAGCTAGTTGAAGGGCAGTGGTTTACCAGAAATTACACTTAATTGTTAAAACCTCCATCTACCACTCGCATATGAAAACGTATATTGAGGTAGCATTGTAAGTTAATGGTTGGAATCGTAGACGATTTTAAAACACTAATTTCAGTCTTGTCTTTTGCATAAAATATCCACACAATAGAAAATGATTACTAGAAAGAATGTGCACTTCAATTGCTTTCTCAAAAATACAAAATCTTCGAAAAATTGAAATAAAATTGCCCATATTCTGTTGTTTATAGATCACTTAGCTAAAAATGCATGTTACCCAAGTAAGAAAAAAACAGTTGACTCGAGAGAATTGTTTCACGCCTTAGTATTCTAGATCTAGGCTGTCATGTTACTGAGATGAAACCATTCTGTGACATTATTTTAATAATCTCTTAGGAGCAGGCTTGGAATGCATCAACAAAAACTCTGATGGGCCTTCAGCCACCAATTACGCCACATGTCCAACAGGTGAGTCAACTGATACCTACAGTAATAGTGTGTGCAATTTGTGACACGTTCAAATACGTTTTACGAAGACAATTTGAGAGGCACCGTGGACCAGTGGTTAGGGTAACGGACTCACTATCAGAGGATGGTGAGTTCGAGACCCGGTTCAAGTCCCGGTAGATCCAGAGTAGCGGATTCACTGTCGGAGGACGGTGAATTCGAGACTCTAGCTCGGTGTTGTGCCCTTGAGCAAGGCACTTTACTCCTCAGTGCTCCATTGGGGTGGTGGGTTATGGGTACCTCATCCTGTAAATGGGCTAGTACCCGTTGGATGATGGACTAAATAAATAAATACATAAATAAATTTGACAGACACGCCACATAGACAGACAGACGGACGGAAAAACAGACAGACAGATAAATAGATAGATAGATAGATAGATAGATAGATAGATAGATAGATAGATAGATAGGTACTTTAATGTTAATTGATGCAATTATCAAGGTTTATGTCGTCAATGGCTTAGTTTTCTCTTTCCCTCTTAGGCTACACCGTCACTGGCTGCAGCTGTGGCATGGCTTGTGGTTCCTACAGCATTCAAGAGGTGGGGGATGGACGTACACGCTGTTTCTGTCATACTGGCTGCCCTGGTGGAAATCCAATTGACTGGACCTTAGCTCGATGCTGTAAAGTCGATATACCAACATACTGCTGAAGTAAAAACAGTGAATATAGTTGAGTTCTTCAAGACAACGTCTTTCTCAAATTTGGCTTCATTGACGGTAATGGACTTGAAAAGAAAAGAAAGGGAACAAACAATAACTGAAAATGTTTACTTGATTTGGTCGCTAGGTTGCCTAGAAATCAATAATAAGTAAACTGAATAGAGCAATTCTTGTCGGAAGATGATTTGTCCATCAATAAAATGATATATTTGGTTCTGCAACTCAATCATGGTACTGTTATTATTTCAATTAGGCATGGTAAAAATCAGCATTAAAATGATTCATTCTTTGACCCCCCCCCCCCACCAACCATCAAATTCCCGGGTGACTGCCGTGAAAATGTCAGATGAACAATGTACTTCAATTTCCGATCTGGCCAACATGAATCTCAAGAGTAAAGGATTTGCTGCTTTGATTGAGAAGAAAGCTTTCAAATCGAGAAAAAACTTGGGGCGAACAATACGAAAGATTGGCTTGGGCGTAATGACACATTTTCCAAAGTCACCGACTCATTAATTGATAGCAGTAAACAAGTATGACGTAAGTCCGTCCAGCCAGTGGGCACCCTTGTTTCTTAAGACGTTCTTCTTCTACATTTGAATATTTATTCACCTTATGTGCGTCCATCCTGTGACATCACGGACATAAGCATCAGTGACAATATCAAAAGACTGAAATGACAAAGCATCCGTCTACTGGTACAGTACTACCTATTGGTTGTGCTTGGAGTAGCTTGTAAGTGGAAACTATTTGTTTCGTGAACAAGCGACCTTGAAGGCATGATATCGATGCAAATTGATTTACCACTGCTGAGGAGATTATCAAGTTAAATTCAACTCAACATTGCAGCAAGGCGGTGAAAACAATTTGATCTCTCAATTTATCATCAATCAGGTGAAAGCCTAGTTACTAGATGAAGTACGCAATAAAATTAAAATACCCTGCTCAAAGGCACAAATGACCAATTGCAAGGTCTCGACCATAAAGCACTTTTAATGCAGGTCGCCGGAGACACATCAAAACAAATTCAACATGGAAATGACTTGTAAACAAAATTAAATATAAACAAGAAAATATACAATTAAACACATTAAATATATCAAGGACACAGACAAAACCAAAAAAGTGCAAAGCAAACAAGAGTGACAAAAATCTGTCTTTGTAATTGGAAAATTCTCAGCTTTTATTACATCGATCTTTGTTTCATTCTCTCTGTCTCTCAATTTCATTTGTTCAATCTCTAGTTTTCTTTGAGATTTCCTTTCATTGAATTCCAATAGCCTCATTCTGTACTCATGATCCAACTGAGTTTGCTTTGTTTACACTCCATCGCAAACCATAGACTCGATGAGTTTTAACGTATTGAACGTATCAGCACCAAATTTGCTAATATATTTTTGGACCTACCATTTTATTTTCAGTACCGAGGACGGACTCTTAGTTAGCTTAAGTGGCGTCCGTACTGACTTTGAGGGCAATCAAACAACAATTGGTCATAAACGTGATATGACACACATCGCTGTGTATTACTCAATCAAGCGGCACGGTGCCACTAGATTGATGCAATAACATTTGTATATGAAGTAATGCCTCCCTCTCTCTTTGAAAACTGTTTCAGACTTAAGGTCTAGGAAATTTGAAAAAAAATGTTGTGTACATTGTTCGACAACTCGAAACGACCTAAACTGTAAAAAACACTGATTAAAAAAGAGGATTTCTCCATTCTGATTAGCCAATTCGTAGATCACGTAAATGGTGTACGTCACGTTCTTGATTCACCACGTGTTGATTTGCATATTAAAACAATGCTTATTATTACACTTTCTAGATAACAACAGTATTCTGATCACATTTGCTTGAAGCTCACGGTCGTTGACAACCAGGTAAAAATGTCGTATTTCGAAATTGATCACAGTGCATGTGGAAAATGTGTGGGCTATTGTTTTGACCTTTCGCCATTTTACAGGGGCGAGTTTGCAAAGGAATTGATGGAATTGCCTCTCCAAACTACGCGACATGCCCGTCTGGTAAGTCAACCCTTACCTTGTATGGTTTGCTGAACGGCAAAGGGACTGGTCAGTTCTTCTGCCTTGGGAGGGGTTGATAATTTCAGGGGTACCTAAGAAATTGTAGTTTTGATATTGAAACAGATGCCATGACTATGCACGCAGTAGTTTTGACCCAGGGTCTATGTAGTCGCTTCGGGAAAAGTGATGTCGTGCCGGATAATCTAGAAGCCGTGACGAAAAACCAAACGTTTTGACTAAAATTCCGCCGTTGGTGGCGCCAACAACATGGCAGCTGACAAGTCATATGCTGGCGACGGTAAGAATTTTATGCCATATCTTTATTAGCTTGGTGTTGAAGATTGTTTAAAGTATCCCATACAGTGTACAATATGTTAGAAAATGTACCAGGAAAGTTTCTGTGTTCAATTTTGAATAATGGCTGAGAATTCAGTGTTCCCGTGTCAGTTCACTCACTGAGTGGTAAACCTCCTATACCTCACAGTTACATGCATTACAGTATTGAGTACATGTAGTTCAATGGAGGTACGATGCGGACGATTTTTGGAACATGTTACTCGCTCTTGCTTGGTTTTGAAGATCGTTTAAAGTAGCTCATACAGTGTAGAAGATGTTAGAAAGTGTACCAGGAAAGTTTCTGTGTTCAATTTCGAATGATTTCTGAGAATTCAGTGTTCCCGCATCATAGTCAGTGCAGTGTAGGTTCACAGGGCAGGCACTAGCTAGGCCATTCATACATGAGAGAAGAATACAGGGCACTTCAGTTTATCCAAAGTCATTTTATCAATATCTGTACCACTTTGGATAGCCTGTTTTTAGAGTATTCAGTGTTTCATCCAGTATTGCATTAACAGGATTTTCCCCCTTTACCCGAAAATTAAGGGGAGTTCAAAGTTCATGTGTTTAATTATGCATGTGGTCAGGTCTGGCAGCAGCAAAGAAAGTATTCTTACTGATTTCATGAATACTGATACACCGTTAGTAAAATTGTCAACTTTTCATTTGACCTGGGCAGGCTCTATAAATATGAATCATATGCAATGGCTGCATATAGCTAAGACATTGGGTTGCATGTGGTTCTGAGAACACAAATTTCTGCATGTTTTGCCCAAGTGTGCATCAATGTATTGTCACATCTTTGATAAGCGGCAGATAAAGCTATGAAACTTTGGCAAATTTACTGACCGTGCAACAGACCTTCTGATTCATAATAATTATTATTATTTTGTGTAAACTCCTTATATCCACATTGTCAGTTAAAGAAATTGAACCAAACTTGAAATAACATCAGGGCTGAATTAGTTATTGCTAATTACTTATTATGTAATCTTTTCAATTCATTTAGGATCATCCATTTGATACGCCTATCAGAAAATGTACAGCTCGACGAAAGTTGCAGCCAAGGATTGACAAATCTTCATGAGCCAGCCAGGGGAGTCACTGGTGTCAGGGTATTCCATAGAGTCAATGAAGGACAACTTAATGCCCTCATAAGACATGGCAAAAGTGACAAGATAGAGTATGCAATTTTGACAACCCCAGCAAGACCATACTGCCTGGTGTCATTGTTACCTTTTTGAGAAGTGTATAACAAGTGACAAGATCAGAAAGCATCGTCTAGGATATGTATAATTTCAAATTATGTGATTGTTGGACATTCCCCTCATCATTCCATATGTATCTAGTGACCTTGTCTGTGTTTCAGTGTGTACAAAGAAAAATGGACACAGTTAAACTGTATAGTTTTTTTAACAATGTAATAATTTAGTATATATTTTACATACATTTTATGTGTATTCATAAAAATAAATCAATAACCCAAAAAATATTTTCACTTTGAAGAAACAACATTAAATATTTACTGGAAGCGTAAACATCAATATGTCTCGTATAAACTTTACATAACAGAAGACATATGAGGTAGAGTTTTCCGTAAGTAAACATTGCAACAGGAAGAAGGCTAATCTTCTCACTGGTCATTGTGCTATGTTATGAAGGAGCTTTGAGGCAATCTTGTATTCAAAGGTTACAAGTGACAATGATTTTCACACATATATGTATATGTCCTCTTGAGTCAGCAGTTCTGCACTTTTTTATGATTTTAAATATTTTGTTTCAGTGTCAAATACACTTTCTTGATTAACTCCCAAAAGCACATGTTGACACCGTCTGATATACTCTGGCTTGTCAACAAAGTGTCAATATGTGTAAACTCTACTGGGTTTTTGCTTGCATTCTAGCCCAGACTAGAATTCAACTTTCAACAACAACAATACAGTCTATACAGAGTACATACCGAGTTGAAAAGATGGATAGTGCTAGTAGGTGTTCCACATGCTTTTCAGAGAAGAACAAAGAAAGTGTATGAAATGTTACTGGAACTTTAAAACACCAAATATTGGGCATGTACTAACATCCATGCATAACCATAGCAAAAAGTTTAAGATGTTTTACTCAATAAAGAGAATTAGAGCTACTGTAACTTTTGAACAGTCAAAAGAAATAGAGAGTGTTATATTTGCAACCAAAATAGACTTCTTAAAAAATAAAACCTGCATTTGAATAAATACCTTTCTTTCTAAAACTACAACTACTCGAATCAATATGAAAAGAAAAAACAGGATAGTGTGAATTTGAGATCCCTACAGTACTCTCTTGAAATATCACACTGTAAAATATTGTTTATTAACCATGATGATAATTTTAAATCAAGTCATTTTCAATCAACTTCACAATGTCATTGACATACAATACAAGTCAATATTCTGTTCTTCAAGTTCAAATGAAACATGTATACAGCAATTTATAAGGAATGGAAAAGACAGTTACTGTCAGGTTGGCTAAGATTTGTACATCATTATTATCATTGAAACAGCTTAATAAAATGTACATGTTAAGATATCATTGTTTCTTAAATGTTCTTTATACTGGACTTTTGAATATATCTGAAATACCTTGTCAATCAGTTCCAATAAACATATCGCCAATGACACTTGGCTCTGTTGGCTCACATTTGGTTCGACTTGGCAAACCGGAGTGAGTATACTTAACTAAGTTTACACCTGGGAACATGCATACCAAGAGATACTCTCTTGTCTTCCCTCCTCAACTCTTTCTGCCAAATTCGTTTTATCACTTGTTCCAGCAACTGCCTCATCTGAAAAATCTCGAGATTCCACACTGGATCTACCTCTGAAGAGTGCACGGGGATCCTGACAGCAACACCTTCAATGTCAGCAAATAATTTCATGGCATCTGATGTAACATGACAGGCAAAAAACAAAAGTAATCTTATTATACAACTGAAAACAATCCTTAGAATTTTGGGTCGTGTACAAGTAGTGCTACATATTGGAGAATGGAAATTTCAGAGGCAAAACATCAAAATATTGTCAACGATTAACACAAATTTGCTCAACTTATTTGTTACACTGTAAAAAATTGACACAATTAACGATAGGAGAAAAAGATAATAAAATCAAAAGTGATAAATTGGTCAGTGATTATTGATTCACCTGCGATGGTAACGATTGTTGGAAAAAGTGAATGTATAAAGTGCGAATGCAATGTAAGCTTACACTGAGTTCAAGGGAAATTAGCAGAGGAGAAGTGGGTTTTACTCGGACTCTTGACATGAAATTCCTTTCTCTTCAGTTCTACATGTCATCATCATTATTATTCGAAAAGTAGCCCAAGATCATGAAATTTGGAAGAAAGATCAAGTAACATGTTCCAAAAATCGTCCGCATCGTACCTCCATTGAACTACATACCGGTATATTCATGCAGTACTGTAATGCATGTAAGGTATAGGAGGTTTACCACTCAGTGAGTGAACTGACACGGGAACACTGAATTCTCGGCCATTATTCAAAATTGAACACACAAACTTTCCTGGTACATTTTCTAACATATTGTACACTGTATGGGATACTTTAAACAATCTTCAACACCAAGCTAATAAAGATATGGCATAAAATTCTTACCGTCGCCAGCATCTGACTTGTCAGCTGCCATGTTGTTAGCGCCACCAACGGCGGAATTTTAGTCAAAACGTTTGGTTTTTCGTCACGGCTTCTGGATAATCCGGCACGACATCACTTTTCCCGAAGCGACTACATAGACCCTGGGTCAAAACTACTGCGTGCATAGTCATGGCATCTGTTTCACTATCAAAACTACAATTTCTTAGGTACCCCTGAATTTTTTGCCGATGTCAAAAAGTGGCTGATCACCCCCAATTCCAACTGTAGAAAACAGGATGACCCCCTATTCCAATACTTCAGATCATATTATTGACCATGCACTAGAATTCTGCATAATGTATCCAGCACATACAAAAAGTGTACTTTTGTAATATTACCGATATGACTTCTATCGTTTTAGCCAAGCTAATTAGTTGCTATTGCTGTTTATCTCTATGCTAGGCTACGCAGTGTCAGGCTGCAGCTGTTTTATGGCGTGTGGTTCTTACAGCATCGAGAACGTGTCGGGTCGACGTACACGATGTTTCTGTCATCTTTGCTGCAATGGTGGGTTAAAGATCGACTTGACCCTAGCTCCATGCTGCAAAGTCACTTAGTGAAAACAAAACTATTGCGCAGACCTGAGTTTCTGGCGGCGCCGTTCAAATGAAAAGACAATCCCGATACTCCCAGATTCTGCTGTGTAGGCAATTGTTCTGTCAAGTTGCTCACATCATGTTATATTCCCTTTGATATATCTATATAAACACTTCAAATTTTGCAAGGTATTGACAATTGAAGACGATCAGACGCTTTCGGCAGCAAATATGGTTAGTGTCGTACAACTTTAACATTGGTGTATTAGTAGTCTGTGATAAGCGACCAATTGTTAGAAATACCGTTGAGGGCGCATAACTGCGTAGCGAACGAAGGGGCTGTGACAAAATTGAGAATTGGCCATTAAGTATAGTTTACAGAAAAAAAGAAGTAATAAGAAACATCGTAATCTGGTGGAAAAAAGGCTGCACAGTATGATGACATCAGATCAATCCGCAAGTGATATTGAAGAGGTTAAAAACCAGTTAAAATCATATGAATTACATCAAATACAAGGACAGCAAATTCGATCAAGGGCCCAATGGGTTGACCAAGGAGAAAAGTCTTCAAAATATTTCCTCAATCTAGAAAAACAGAGAGGTAAAGAAAAACTATTCAAGGAGGTTAGAGACAAGAGCGGCAAAATAGTGACTGATATTGATTCTATATTAGACATACAAGCAGAATTTTATGAAGATCTTTACAAACAAGAAAATGTTGACACCCTACTACACAGGGAATTAATAGATAAAACCAACATTGCTTTAAGTAATCAAGATAAACAGAGTTGTGAAGGTCAAATTACACAGGAAGAAGCTCTCAACGCTTTAAAGTCAGTGGC
>LD356978.1:2603-15487 GCA_001465055.1 Ptychodera flava
TCTTGCTGAGTCGAATTACATCGGATAATAAAGCTTCCTCGATCTGGTTATTTTTACTTTCCATCAAACGAAAGTAGAAAGTAGAAGGGACCATCTGTTGTTTACTTTAAAGTGTCACGATGCAATGACCGACAAGGTTTCGTATGTACTCAATCGGTATCTTATAGCAAGTGGCTTAATGATGTTGCCCTAGATATTCAACAATTGAGGGGATCCTTGTTTAACATCATGACTGTTAATATGAAAGCTGTCAGATATGACAGAGCTCTTTCTAACACGATAGTATTATTTTCTGTAGCAACATATTAAAATTCTAACAAAGTGCAGCTAAACAACATTCCTGTCGAGTAACTTAAAACACAGAGTCCAACGATTTACTCCGTCAACTCTTTCGTGACAACTAAGAAGCACAAGAAAACTGGACTATTGTGGCGTTTGGAAAATTGTCTCTTTGAAGGGGAAAACACACATACGTCCGTAGAATGACAGGTATTGAAACCAAATATAACATCACTATAATATCAAAATATTTCTTCTTATCTGTGAAGCAACAAACAGACACCTGGTTGCCATTGTTCCGCTCTAGCGAATATGAAATACTAATTGTTTTATTTTTCCAAGAATTGATATAAAAAACGTTCGTTGTTTTTAGTTTTTATAGTGAAAAGTTCTTTCTATAATACAAGGTGCTGGTACCCCATACACAGTTGCCATGTTATTGTTGACAGTAATTGGCCCTTCGGTCGAGACGTTTTCTCTGCAATTAACATAAACTACGTTATCGCTGATGTTCACATTGAGGTCAGAATGCCGATGTTTTAACATATAAAAGTGAAGCTACTTCAGTGCTGGTGATGTTACCCACAATCCTCCTTGCTTTGTCCACAATGATACCGCTTATTGAACTTCAGCAATGGTTTAAATTTTCCTGAGGAAAGTTTGACAAAAGTTTAACCTTTCCAGTACTTGCCGCATGATCCCCTAAGTCATACATTACAGGTAATATGCGCCTCAAAAATTTCAAACATCTGGTCAAATGAAAATTTAATAGTACTTAATATTTTAGGGCAGTGTTTTGCGTAACGTCACAACTGTGAAACAGACACAATGTTCCTAACCGTTTACAACTTTGGATTTTAGATTATCTGACTGGTAGGTCTCAGTATGTTCGCACCAGCTTTGAAACATCAAGTACAATTCCAATTAATACGGGAGCACCTCAGGGTTGTGTGTTTTCAACTGTTCTTTTTGTTTTGTATACAAATGATCTAGCTTGGGACACTGATGGGGCAATGATTGAGAAGTATGCAGATGACACAGGGGTTGTGGGGTTTATTTCGAGCGATGACGATCAGGAATATTTTGAGTGTATCGACTTTGTTAACACCTGGTGTAATGACAACTATTTAGATCTTAATGTGTCAAAGACGAAAGAGCTTGTTCTGGACTTTAGAAGGAAACAAAATGAAAAACAGTCAGTTGTGATAAATAATATGAAGGTAGAAAGAGTGTCAGCATATCCATACTTAGGCTGTATGATCGACTGTAAACTGTCATTCTCACAACATGTAGAAAATCAACTGGAAAAGGTAAACAAACGAATGTATTATGTACGATCGATGAGAAAGTTAAATGTAAGTTCAAGTGTAATTGCTCTGTTTTTCAACTCAACAATATCATCTATTATTAACTATGCTTGCACCGCTTGCTACGATCTGCTATCAAATCATTTCAAAGAAGACCTCAATCGACCTACAAAAATATGTAAAACGCTGCTTGATGACAACCGGGATGAACTTGCGCAGAACTCAGAGGTATACAAAGATAAAGTTATAAGATGGCAAAGAAAATATTGAAGATCCGAATCATCCACTCCACACAGAATACGAATACCTTCCAAGTGGTCGTCACCTTAGGGTTCCACGTTCTTGTACAAATAGATTTAAGCATACCAAGGTCCTTGTACCAAGGTCAATCAGTCTATTGAATCAGTTGTAACCTGATGCGTGTCTGTGTACATGTATGTATAGGTATTATTATAAGTACATTTAGTCTTTATGCATTATATTAATTTTTCTTTTTGTCTTCTCCCAATATACACAAAATTTCATGTAACTATTACATGACAAATAAAGAAAGAATGAATGAATGAATGAGTGAATGAATGAATATAGGTAAAATACAATTTTTGTCCCATTAGTATTCCTATTACTTGTTGTTGCAACCAGTCTACTCTCAGCATTAATGTGCCTGCATATTGTCTCAAAGACAATTACTTCTACAATATTCGTTCAATACAATATTCATAAGTGCTCATTGGCTAAAACTTGTTTCACGGAATTTGATTTTCCAAAATAAGTAACTTTTCTCAAAGCCCCGCACTGTAATTAGTATTGAAATTTGAGTAATGAAGGGTAGGGATGAACAAAATGACAAAATGCTTGAAATGTTTAAGTTGAGGCAATTTTTTCCAGCCTGAAGGAACAAGAATGTGTTTTTGGGCTTATCACCAGAAAGTTTTCTCTGAGCGCTGATAGGAGATGCTAGAGTTTTTCTGGAATCCTTAACATGCGATTCAAATATTCAGGTTTTTTTTTACTTACTCTGATCGATATCCCTATAGATCATTCGAAACTTGAGCGATATATTATACGATTGCCAACGATTGCCACTCTGTGTTAAAAATTGAGACATAAGATACCACTACCATTCATTAAAGCCTGTACGTGATAATTAATATATTGAGGCAACACACATTAACAAGATCACTGCTATAGCATCAGGTAAAATTGTATGTCCCATGAAGACAGTGTGTCTGCGGAAATCGAAATAAACAAGACTTTTGCATGGACCAGTGCATGGTAATGTTCCATTGTATCTCAATCTTGAACACAGGGTGCCAATCGTTAACTCTCATTTACAACCCCCCACGGAGCCTAGTTTTGCCTTTGTACAAACAGAATTTCTGTCTTTATCAAGTAGTCTTTATCAACACTAAAGTGGCCACGGGTGTAACTACTGTGCTAATGATAACCCTTTTTCAATGTAGTCTACTTACATCGCAAATAATGCAGAAAACCCCATAATGACCGTTCTGACTGTGACTTGCGCCTTACTATTGAGCTGTAAACGAACGAAGGTGCAGCTGAAAATTACAATAAAAAATGATATTTGAATAATAACACAAGATAGCAAGAGCCAAATTACGGTTTGTTGCCGGCTCAAGGGATGGTGCTTATGACAGCAATATCGATGATGCAGAATGCTTGGGTATCGCAAATGTTGCTGGGAACAGCGAAGATATCTCACGCCTATGTTAACACAGATGTATGTGAGGCCATTGTGAAAGCCCACACAGAGCTCAAAGAGGTCAAATTAACACTTGAGGTAAAATTTGTTCACTTCACAGGCGCATACGACCTTAAAAGAAATACAGTTAGCCTACACTAGACTATAGTGTATTTTTTCATGAGTACCAACCCTACAGCAAACGTGTGAATTAACTAAATCTTGCCAATCTTGTTTTTTCCTTTACAAACACAGTCAAGGGTATTTCTGGCAGAAATATTCTGTCCTCTGAGGACTTGTAAGAGGAAACAGGAAATACCAAGTTGTGTATAGCAATGGGTCCAAAAACTGCTTTGTACATTAGCAAAACACTGTCATCATTTTGAACGTTAGCACTGTTTACTTATCACTTTAGCGTCACAGCTATAGATGCTGGAAAAGATGGTCAACATGAACGTTCATGTTGAATAATTTTAGCAAAATTAAATTGTATACTAAATAATCTGGAAAGGTCAGATGATGGTAAAGAATGAAACAGTGCACGTTGATAAAATGCGTCAATTTCCCTTTTAGAATTTAAGAATATTTGAAATTAAAAGTGGCTGCCATTTGTGTGTCATTCAAGAGGGTAATTACTATTTGACTTCCACGGAATTATACCGACATTAAGCATCCCCATGCTTTCATCTACAGATGATAATATCCAAGCCTTAGAAACATCAGTCAGACACGCAAAGAAAGGTTGCTGTGTCGGCCACCCGTATACAGCCTTAGCCCAAAAAAAACATTTGCTAAGTTAATTGTAATTTAATTTTTAAATTATTCTTTATTTCGAGAACGTGCAAAAAAATTAAAAAAAACAAAACAAAACAAAAAGGACACAAAAGATACCTACAACCCCCACATCAGGCATACTTTCCACATAGAACAAACTCAACCGGTGTCTAATAGCCAGTTGCTAATATTATCCATGGTGGCCCAGCTGTTTAATAAACGAGGGCATAATACACTGGCACGTCCTTGTTTAACACCATGATTGTACATTAAAGCTGTTTAGATTGCTAAGCTCTCTCTATCACGATATTGTTCATTTTGGTAACAACATAACAAAATTCTAGCAATATACAGATAAACAACATTCCTGTCCAGTAACTTTCTAAACAGAGTTCAACGATTTATTCTGTCAACGCTTTGGTGATAACTAAGAAGCACAAGAGAACTGGAATATTTTGGCGTTTGTAAAAATCGATAGTATCTTTGAAAATCAAACATGTCAATGTCCGTGGAATGACAGGTCGTGAAATTAAATTAATGATCACTATTATCAAGATATTTTCCCCTCTGTGAAGCAACAAAACTAAGACCCAAAAGGTATGACGACCCAAGATTTATTAGCGCGGATCGCCATCGTTCAGCTCTATCGAATGTGATATACCTTGTGTTATCTTTCCAAGAATTGCATAAAAATATTCGTTGTTTTTAGCTATTTCAGCTAAAGACTCATTCGATAATACAAGGTGCTGGTACCCCATATACAATTGTCATGTGATTGCTGACATTTCTAAGCCCTTTGGTGGGAAACTTTTCTCAGTAATTGACATAAACTACCTTATCGCTCATTGGTCACACCGGGGTCAGAATGCCGATAGTTTAACGTACAGCATCGATACTAATTTTGTTTTAGTTATATTACCCTCAATTCTCCTTGATTAGTCTACACTGAGACAGCCTAATGAAATGCATCAAATTTTTCTGAATAACCTCGTCCCTACTTCAAAATTCTGACAGCAATGTTATGATTTTCATGTCGGACTCTCTTTTATAAATTTCCGTCTTGGATCTTGAGAAGATCAATAATTTTGTCATGGAGGAGAAAGCAATTTTTTTTTTAAATTGTCGGGAAATGTTTTTGACATCCCTACACAAAGGTCAGGCTAGCCGAAGAGAGCAGAGATACTTGCATTGTAGTTTGTTAATAAGGAAGAATGTGCCTTTTGACAGATATTCTGACTCTCAAGATTTTAATGATACATTTCTTGTCCACGACTTGTTTGCAGTCATTTTAAAGCTTTTTGGAGAGTAAAATTGCAACATCTACTTTTTCCCTAAATGGTCGCAACAGGGATAACGGCCATTTTGAATGTCAAACACCAGAATATATTATAGCTACTGTGCTAATGATAACCTTTTTTCAATGTGGTCTACATTCATCACCAATAATTCAAAAAAACCCCATGATGACCGTCTTGGCTGTGACTCGCGCCTTACTATCGAACTATTAACTGAACAAAGCTGCCGCTGAAAATTACAATCCAAAATAATATTTAAATAATAACGCAAGGTAGCAAGGGCAAGATTACGGTTTGTTGCCAGCTCAAGGGCAGATGCTTATGTCAGCAATATCGATGATACAGAATGCTAGGGTATCGCCGATGTTGCTGGGAACAGCGAAGATATCTCACGCCTATGTTAACACAGATGTATGCTGAGGCCATGGTGAAAGCCCATACAGAACTCAAAGAGGTCAAACCAACACTAAGGTAGACAAGTCTTTCACTTTAAAGGCGCATACGACATTAGAAGAAATACAGTTAGCCCACACTAGACTATACTGTATGTCATTGATAAGCATCAACCCAACAAAAAACGTGTGAATTTACCAAATTTTGCCAGTCTTGTTTTTTCCCCTATACAAACACAGCCAAAGGTATTTCTGACAGAAACGTTCTGTTCTCCGAGGACTTCTAACAGGAAACAGAACATACCAAGTTGTGTATAGCCATGGGTCCAAAAACTGTGCTTTTCACATTATCAAACACACTGTCATCATTTGGAATGTTAGCACTGTTTATATCGCTGTTACATTACAGCTTTTGAAGCTGAAAAAATCGGTTCGTGTAGAATATTTTCAGCAAAATGAAATTGTGCACTTAATAATCTGGAATGGTCAGATGATGGTAAAGGATGAATTCAGTACACGTTGATTAAATGCGTCAATTTCCCTTTTAGTATTCAAGAATATGCCATTTGTGTGACATTCAAGATGGCAATTGACTTCCACGGAATTATACCGACATTAAGCATCCCCATGCTTACATCTACAGATGATAATATCCAAGCCTTCGGAACATAAGTCATACACGCAAGGGAAGGTTGCTGTGTCAGCCACACGTATACAGCCATAGCCCAGAAAAGTTAATTGTAATTTAATTTTTAACTTATTCTTTATTTCGAGAACATGCCAAACAATTAAAGAACCCCCCCCCCCAAAGGCACAAAACATACCAACAGCCCCAACATTAGGCATACTTTTCACATAGAACACAGGTATACAAAGAAGTTTAAATACAGTCATAAAAATCTTGCGCAAAAAGTTGCTGTTTCAAATGACATCTGAGAATACAACTTCCTCGATCAGCTTACTTTTACTTTCAATCAAACGAAAGTAGAAATAAGAACGGACCATCTGTTGTGTACTTTTAAGAGTCATGATGCAATGACCGACAAAGGTTTTGGGTAAACTCAACCGGTGTCTAATAGCCAGTTGCTAATATTATCCATGGTGGCCCAGATGTTTACTAAACAAGGGCATAATACACGGCCTTGTTTAACACCATGGTTGTACATTAAAGCTTTTTAGATTACTGAGCTCTCTCTATCACGATATTGTTCATTTCGGTACCAACATAACAAAATTCTAGCAATATACAGATAAACAACATTCCTGTCCAGTTTCTTTCTAAACAGAGTTCAACGATTTATTCTGTCAACGCTTTGGTGATAACTAAGAAGCACAAGGAAACTGGACTATTATGGCATAGTATCTTTGAAAATCAAACATGTCAATGTCCGTAGAATGACAGGTCGTGAAATTAAATTAATGATCACTATTATCAAGATATTTTTCTCATCTTTGAAGCAACAAAACTAAGACCCAAAAGGTATGACGACCAAAGACTTATTAGCGCGGATCGCCATCGTTCAGCTCTATCGAATGTGATATACCTTGTGTTATCTTTCCAAGAATTGCATAAAAATGTTCGTTGTTTTTAGTTATTTTAGCTAAAAGCTCATTCAATAATACAAGGTGCTGGTATTCCATATACTATTGTCATGTGATAGTTGACATTTCTAAAGCCTTTTATTGGGGACCTTTTCTCAGTAATTAACATAAACTACGTTATCGCTGATTGGTCACACCGGGGTCAGAATGCCGATGGTTTAACGTACAGCAGTGATACTACTTTTGTGTCAGTTATGTTACCCTCAATTCTCCTTGATTAGTCTACACTGAGACAGCCTAATGAAATGCATCAAATTTTTCTGAATAACCTCGTCCCTACTTCAAAATTCTGACAGCAATGTTATGATTTTCATGTCGGACTCTCTTTTATAAATTTCCGTCTTGGATCTTGAGAAGATCAATAATTTTGTCATGGAGGAGAAAGCAAGTTTTTTTTTTAAATTGTCGGGAAATGTTTTTGACATCCCTACACAAAGGTCAGGCTAGCCGAAGAGAGCAGAGTTATTTGCATTGTAGTTTGTTAATAAGGAAGAATGTGCCTGTTGACAGATGTTCTGACTCTCAAGATTTTCACGATACATTTCTTGTCCACGACTTGTTTGCAGTCATTTTAAAGCTATTTGCGAGAGTAAAATTGCAACATCTACTTTTTCCCTAAATGGTCGCAACGGGGATAACGGCCATTTTGAATGTCAAATACCAGAATATATTATAGCTACTGTGCTAATGATAACCTTTTTGAATGTGGTCTACATAGTCTAACATACATCGCCAATAATTCAGAAAACCCCCATAATGACCGTCTTGGCTGTGACTCGCGCTTTACTATCGAGCTATTAACTGAACAAAGCTGCCGCTGAAAATTACAATCCAAAATGATATTTAAATAATAACGCAAGATAGCAAGGACAAGATTACGGTTTGTTGCTGGCTCAAGGAATGGTGCTTATGACAGCAATATCGATGATACAGAATGCTAGGGTATCGTCAATGTTGCTGGGAACAGCGAAGATATCTCACGCCTATGTTAACACAGATATATGCTGAGGCCATGGTGAAAGCTCATACAAAACTCAAAGAGGTCAAACCAACACTTCAGGTAGACAAGTCTTTCACTTTGGAGGCGCATACGACTTTAGAAGAAATACAGTTAGCCCACACTAGACTATAGTGTATGTCATTGATAATAATAATAATAATAATAATAATAATAATAATAATAATAATGGGTTCTTCTATAGCGCACATATCCACAAGTACATGTGCTCAAGGCGCTTTAGAATGATTATTACCCCTGGTCACTGGACCTAATAAGCACAAACCCAACAAAAAAAACGTGTGAATTTACCAAATTTTGCCAGTCTTGTTTTTTCCCCTATACAAACACAGCCAAAGGTATTTCTGACAGAAACATTCTGTCCTCCGAGGACTTCTAACAGGAAACAGAACATACCAAGTCGTGTATAGCAATGGCTCCAAAAACTGTGCTTTTCACATTATCAAACACACTGTCATCATTTGGAACGTTAGCACTGTTTATTTATCGCTGTTACATTACAGCTTTTGAAGCTAAAAAAATCGGTTCGTGTAGGATATTTCAGCAAAATGAAATTGTGCACTTAATAATCTGGAATGGTCAGATGATGGTAAAGGATGAATTCAGTACACGTTGATTAAATGCGTCAATTTCCCTTTTAGTATTCAAGAATATTTGAAATTAAAAGTGGCTGCCATTTGTGTGACATTCAAGATGGCAATTGACTTCCACGGAATTATACCGACATTAAGCATCCCCATGCTTACATCTACAGATGATAATATTCAAGCCTTCGGAACATCAGTCATACACGCAAGGAACGGTTGCTGTGTCGGCCACCCGTATACAACCATAGCCCAGAAAAGTTAATTGTAATTTGATTTTTAAATTATTCTTTATTTCGAGAACGTGCCAAAAAATTAAAGAAAACCAAAAAATGGCACAAAATATACCAACAACCCCAACATTAGGCATACTTTTCACATAGAACACAAATATACAAAGGAGTTTAAAAACAGTCATAAAATAAATTTTTCTGTATACTCAATAACTTCGTCCCTTCTTCAAAATCCCGACAGCATTGTTTTGACTTAGTTGTTTTTGATATTCATGTTAGCCTCTTTGTTATAAATTTCTGTTTCGAATCTTGAGAAGATCCATCACTTTTCAATATGAGGAGATAGCATTTGTTTTAAATTGTCGACCAACATTTTGACACCCATACACAACAGTCAGGCAAACCGAAGAGAGCAGTGTCATTTGCATTGTAGTTTGTTGATAAGGAAGAATGTGCCTTTGAGACAGATATTCACACTCTCAATTTTTTTATGATACATTTCTGTTCTACCACTTGTTGGGGTCATTTTTTAACTCTGGGTGCGACTCAAATTTCCAGCGTCTTATCGTTTCTCTGTGTACATGTAGTCAACACAGTGATGGTGGCCATTTTGAATGTCAAACACCAGAAAATTGAATGTAATTTGTATCCCTGGTAGTAAAATATGCGTGGTGATCCCTTATTTATGGTATTTTTTTTATTGTTTAAGAAAATGCTTTCAATTTTCCTGAGTAAAGTTTGACCAAAGTTTAAGCCTTTGCAGTTCTCGGCGCATGATACCTAAGTCATATATTTCAGATAATATGCACTACTCGAAAAATTGAAACATCTGGTACACTGACAAGATAAAAGTTAGTACTTAAAATTTCAGAGCCAGTGTTTTCTAATTGTGTAACGTCACAACTGTCAGACACAGATCTGTATACAATTTCCGTCCTATTAGCATTCCTACCATAATAGTTACTCTTTTTTACTCAAAATATCAGTAACTGTTTGGATACATTTCTCGTAAATAATAAACCAATCTACTCCCAGCATTACTATACCTGCATATTATTTCAAAAATAATTATCTCAGTCGACAATATTCTTAACAAGTACTCACTGGCTAAAAATCGTTTCACGAAATATGTTTTCCAAAATTGGTAACGTTTCGTAAAATCCTACACTGTAGTTTGTACGGAATTTGAAGACTGTTAACAAATTGATAAAAAAAATGTAAGAAATATTTAAATTTAGGCATATTTTGCTAGTCCGAAGGAAACAAGAATGTTTGTTCGGCTAATCACCAGCAGGCTTTTATGAGCACTCGTTGGAGATGCTGCAGTTTCCTGGTGTCCTTAACATAAAATACAAATATTCATTTTTTTACGCAACCTGATCGATATTCCTATAGATCATTCGAAAATTGTGCAATATATTATAGCTACTGGGCTAATGATAAGGGTGACATTTTTATTTTCTGTGTTTCTCATCTCCCGATCGACCGTAAATTTCAGCCCCGACATGAAAAAAAACAAAAAAAACTTTTTTATTTGTGCCGCCTCTAAGGCGATCATCCTAGCATGTATTTTTCATCTGGGCTGCGCGATTGCACGATTCCCCCTCTTTGGTTAGCTGTGAAAACGCAGCTATCTGTTGGCGGGGTAGCGTGCGTCGCCGTGAGGGTCAAAGGTCAACCCCGCCAACAGATAGCTGCGTTTCCACAGCTACCCGTCTTTGCTGTGCTGGGCGCCGCCAATTGTACATACGAGGGGCGACCCATCGCGCACTAGTCTGGTTCCCTGACCCATTTCCCCGGTAGAGGGCGTGGGGAAATATAGGGTCAGGTACCGGGTAGTATGGAAGACCGGTCACGACATGCGACATGCGAGTTTTTTAAATAAAAAACCCTGCGATTTGCTGTTAGGGTTAGTGTTAGGGTTAGGGTTAGGGTTACCTGCGTCTTTAAACTGTGATCTGCGACCTAACCGTAACCCTAACCCTACCCTAACCCTAACCCCCAACCCTACCCCTACCCCTAACACTAACACTAACACTAACCCTAACCGCAGATCGCAGTTTAAAAAACTCGCATGTCGCATGTCGTGACCGGTCTTCCATAGGGTAGCCATCTTGAACAGAATTTTGTTCAAGATGGCGGAGTTTAGTCACCTGACAGAACATGCTACAACAAATATGGCTGCTACCATGAAAACACCGATCAAAATTCGACTGGATCAGAATTATTTTCGAACACTGGTATCCGAACCAAAAACATTGGCACACGAGACGGGAAACATAAACTGAAAGGATTAATCCAGAAGTACGGTAATTGAAGGCTGGCTGTGATATCGCAGCAGTACTTGTTGCGTGTATCGAACGCGCTAGGGTCATTGAGGTCATCGCCGACTGTGGCGTGACCCCAATGACCCGGGCACGTTCGATACACGCCACAAGTACTGCTTCGATATCAAACTTTGTTTGAACTGTGGACGACGATTGATTTCGATGGATAGAATGGTGTCCGAATTTCGTGAAAAATGCCAGGCATCATGTCGACGTTCTAAAAGTATTATAGAGGTGTGCTAAATCACGTGGCTAAATCATGGAGGTAGAAAGTCTTTCTTTATACCTCCACGGCTTTGTGGTACAAACAAGAAGTTGGTGTCAAGTGAGCCTGAAAGTGCGAAACCCAAGAAACATGAGAAAAGTTACAAGTGTTACTTTCATCCAATCACAGCTTGTTTTAATTTAACCCAATAGCGTCCATGATTACATTTGCCGGTACCTGACCCTATATTTCCCCACGTCCTCTACCGGGGAAATGGGTCAGGGAACCAGACTAATCGCGCACTGCACTGAGCTGGCTGGAATGGCATATCAAATATCATAGGTGTCACACTTCGATGCATTTGACCCGTTATCGGCACCTGTTAATAGTGTGATAACAGACATTGTAGCAAGAATATATATATGAAAGGAACTAATTTTAGTTCGATTTTGATACTTTGTGAACTGCTTCAATAAAATGCTTTTGAATCAATACCCCGGGTTAATTTCGGTACGTTGATTTTGCATATGAAAGCCTGTCATGATCAGCCAGTTGAGAGTTACGTATACAGAAGTTCATTGCCCCAGCTCGATTAGGTTTCTGTGTCACATTTATCTCTGTACGATTGAGAAAAGGAGACAACTGAAGTTTTTGTGCATAGTATGAATGTCCACAACTCTATGAAAATAATTCTGGTAGCAAAAATTGACACGAAAAATTGGACTTTACTGTTACAGAAACGTTCGTGTTCAGTTCAGTTCCGGAGTGAATGGTATTGGCACTGTGAGGGGACGTGCATGCAATGAAAGTCACAAGAAGGCTGTGATGTCAATGGGTCCAGTTTTTGAATTAAATGAACAAACACTGACTTGGTTTTCAGGCAAATAAACCCTAAAGTTAACTGTTTGTGACAACCAGCCTTTCTGTTTTTTTATTTTCCCACATTCTAAAATGACTGACAAAATCTGACATCGAGAAACTCATTCAAAACAGCTGAGACCAGTCCAACCTCCTAAGTTGTTCGTTTTAACTCTTCTGAGTGCGCACAAGACTACAAGACCAGCTAAGTCACTAGAAAAAGACAGCTCACTGGTTTGTATAGAGCAATGTCGATCCAAACTTTACAGTTGTTAGGGATGATATAAGCACAGTAAAAACATGAAAAA
>LD356983.1:0-21189 GCA_001465055.1 Ptychodera flava
TGTTAATTGCCCTTTCAATGTGAATTCTCAGATTTGCAATTTTTTTAGTCATCTCTACCTCACTTTCAGTTTGTTGTTCTTTCCCCCTTACACCTGGTGGTATAATTAATTGTGCCCCTCTGATCAAAAAATCTTGTTTTAAGGTAAAACCTTTACCAGCCAAGTGCTGATCACCTGGTTGTACCAAATCCAAAAATCCAGAGTTTCTAACAATATGGTTATCAGACGCCCTAACTGATTGACCCCCTTGGTGTACAAGAAAACAATAACTTTGCTGTGTTGTGTTTCTTATAATCTGACCAAGTTTGAGCTTGTAGTTTCAGGTCTCTAGGTCTCTGGATGAATATTTCAGTACAATCCAAAATACTAATCAGCCCAGGGAAGTGTTTCTGAAAAGACTTTGGAAGATTGGCTAAAATATATTCTTTGGGTGGATAGCATACCATTTGTTTTAGCTCAGTTGATAGCACTCTTATCCATGTATTGAAAATTCTACTCACATGAGCTGGTGAAATATTAAAGCGATCTGCTAGATCTTTATTTAAAAGACCTAGTCTCAGCTTCATCAGAACAAGAAGCATTTCGTCTTTACCATTTAGTTTTCTTTGGGGGCCAAATTTTTTGGGTGACTTTTTGAACTTTCTTGGAACTTTTGTACTTATGATATTTTTCACACCATACTAATATCTCATCTTCCTAATTTTGGGTTCAATGTAATCAAATATTAAATTGAAAAGGGCAACATTTGGTACGCCAGTGTAAAATTTTGCTTTAGAATTGTCTTTCAATAATTTTTCAAACATATGGTTTTCTTTCTCACAGATTTTTTGCTTGACTGCTTGTTTTAGTTTAATCAATTCTTCAAGGTCTTGAATTTTATAAAGTAGATCCTTGATTGTGATATTTTTTTCATAACATCCAACACAACTACAGTCTGGAGTACAATTGCAAGATCTAATGTAAGTGTGATCATCAAGATGTGAAGCATTTTCACTCGGTGAAGTATTTGCATCTTTTGCTTCATACCTAACTGTTGTTTCAAAAACAGACTTGGCATAAATTGAACTGTTTTGATATGCAGATGTATTAGTGGATGAAACAAATGGAAAGTCACTTGAAGTGAAATCATGTCCTTTACTAATTGTTCTAACGGAGTCTGCTGGTCTTTCAGTTGTTTTTCTTTTCTTTGGAACTGCTGAACAATGTTGATGTCTCTCTAATTTCCGCCTAGGTTGCTTTATTTTGGCAAGATAGCCTAGTTTTAAAGTTGGGTTTGGATTGTTCTGAGTGGGTTTGCCGTCAACAAAATGCTCTGAGCAAACTCTACTGTAACTATTTGGTTCCCATGTTTTCCCAGTGATAGGATCTTTACGGTTGATAAGTCTTCTCCACTCCTCCCAGGACTCTGTGTTGTTCTCTTTGTTTGGAAAAGGGAAGAGCATAAATGGTGGGTCACAGAAACATCTACCTGTGTTAAATTGGCAATGATGTGCTTGACAGTATGTTCTTCGCCATTGCCTAATTTTATGGGTATTATTGGTGCACCCATATACTGCACAGGAACAGGTTGGCATTCTAAAATCTTGTTGATGTCACGGGTTTCTATCAAAAAAAGTGAAATGATATTTCTCCATCAGTATGCTGATTTCTGTTGTATGTGCACATTTGACGGGATATCTCATTGATTATCTAGGTCTAGTAGGTGTCCTCACCAAAGGTCAATGAGCTCTGATTGATCGCAAGAAGGTTTTGGCTCAATTCGTTGGCAAAGGCACAAAGGATACTGGATTTAATTTGTGGTAGTAACTAGTATACAATCCTCAACCAGAATTTCAAAATGTGTATGCCTATCCTTCCAAACGGCGGAGTTGAAACGGAGTGGGAGCTGTGTGCGCCATAGCTCAGCATGGCAGGGCTGTGTGTTACCGCTATACGGCCTGGCAGGCCGTATAACGCTGGTAACACACAGCGCTGCCATGCAGAGCTATGTGTGCGCTACAGCTTGTCCCAGCTAGCCGCGGCACCGGCTTATACATCTCGACAGAAAAGCTATGAAATTCGCCAAAAATTGGCGTGACATTGCAAGAATTTACTCAAAATGTCTTGATCGGCACATAAGTATTGATATTTGACCAAAAAACTCACCTGAAAAGTTTGTTTCCACTATGATCCCGAAAAAATTTCGCTGCCGCGTTACTTTTAAAAGCCGTCCGCTACGCTGTTTTGTTTACTTGACCTGAAGCTCTTTGTTCTTACCTCCTGACCCCATGACCTCGCGCAAAGCGCCATGGGAGTCCAGAACTGGAAACTCGCGCATTCTGATATGGGAAATGTTGGACTGGAGCATTCACTTATGATTGGTCGTCCTACGAACATTGCTCCTGGTGGTGGCATTTTGTGTATTTTTGGTAGAAGGTACCAAAGTGGTGTTCTTATTTTTCTAGTGACTGAATTCAAATATTCATATGTGTGATGGTCAATGTGTTTTTCTTTGTACATTTCTGTAATGAGATTGTGTATGTCTTCTATTGTGTTTTTTGTGTCATCTGTTGCCAATTTTGTGTAGTATTGTTGATCGTTAAGTTGACATTGGCATTCTCTTATGTAATCATCAGTGTTTAAAATTGTTGTCCCCCGTCCTTTATCAAACGGTTTGATGGTTATCTTCTTGTTTTTATAGCGTTTTCAACGCTATTTGTTCTGCACGTGTCATGTTGTTTTCTGTGTTTCGAATAGGTGTGTTAATAGACATCAAATCAGGTCCAATAATCGTTATCATTCAAGGTAACTATGAAATTTACCTGGTCCAAGGAACATATCGATGATGACAAAGGCAATTGGGTCATCTTGAACCACAAAATAGTGGTGGTACCAGGTGTCCGGAATGGGTAAGCGTACCCTGCCAGCTAGCCAATTTTGTCGCTTTCAAATGAGGGATCCATTTCGAGTTCATTTAGGTGTTGTGCGGTCTGTTTGTGTCTCATGATATATCGGATTCTCATTTTATTTTTTATGTCCCCTAACAGGTGGATTCTGTTAGGACGATTTGGTGTGGGAATGAATTTTAAGCCTTTGCTATCTAAGTACGTTGAGTTCAATGTTGGTGAGTTTGCGTGTCGATAGGTTCTTAATGAATCTGAGTTTGTTGTTTGAGACAGTGCACAATTTTGTTCAATTGCGACGTTTCATTATTTTTGTCATACTATGATTCCTGTTACTGTGCTTCCTTTTTTAGCTTTGAACTTGGTCATACTAAGACACAATACAAAGCTGTCTCCGGCAATTCTGTCTCTCTCAAACCCGAACTTATCTCCGAGTGTGTACCCCAGAAAACTATGTTTTCGAAACGTAGCGCCAAAGTATCGTAGTGTCACAGCAATCTCTCCGCTCCAGTGCCGATGAACACAAGACACGTAGATACGGGTACGTCTCGCCATGGCTATTAGCAACATTTTACATAGCCAGCGAAACATGTTATAAACTTATATTATACACAATGTCATACACAAAACGCAAACAACCCAAATATGAACGATGTGTGGAGTTGCTTTCCCTTTACTACCAAAGACGAAGCAAAAACTGATGAATAATTTTGTCTTTCTTGTCTCTCTTTCTTATTTATATTATTTATTTAATTATTTATTTATTTATTTGTTTTATATTTATTTATATATGTATTTATTTATATATTTATTTCACATTACAGACATTTGTACCGTATAAAATGAACCAAATATTGATTACAAGACATAGTGTGTGAGAATACTGTTTGACCGTAAATTCAGACTTATATTCCTACTTTGTAAATAAAAACAATAGAATTATCTTAAACATGCCTAAAATATGAAGGGAATTTACAAGGTTAATGGAAATAAAAAAAATTATCAAAATCGGACCAATATTGAACAGTAAGTGGCCAAAAGCGTTGAACCTATAATACCGGGGCGGCCATTTTGGATTAATGCAAATTAGGCAGTTTTCCACTCCTTGGATTTTGGAAGACTTTTGATATGTTTTTATATTGGTTTTTCTGAGATGAATGGTGAAAAAATAAATTCTGTTGCAATTTGTGGTGGGTTACCCCTTTTTTGGCAAAAAAATGACTGGACTATGTAGTATGAGCCAAGGTCAGAAAGTTTGAAAAGTTTCAAAACGCTCGCGTCCATCAGCTTTCCATTTTGCTTCTTAGGCCCCCGTTTACGCTTTCTACACCGCTTATACTGCCGGCAGTCGTCAGCCATGTTTGAATGGCGTCTCTTATGAAGACGTGCGCGCATGCGCAACATAGTGCGTTAAAAATTACATAATCTTCTTCAAGGTGTAACGATAATGCTGACAGTAATCCGGACCATTAAAAAAAAGAAAATAATAACTCGCGCAGTGGTTAGAAGGCCGTGTTTTCACTAAAATTTCAGGCATTTCCTAGTATAATGTTACCTCACAGTTTTCTCTAATACAAAGATCATATTTCAGGGGTTCAGAAAATGAAATAATCACAATATCGCTAACATTGACCAACGAACCTGAGTCACTACCTTAAAAACTCAAATTTTTCTATATTTACTTAAATATATCGATATGGGCTCCCTAACACTAACCCGCATGGAGTGATTCTCAATATACCTGTTAATGTTGTATTATATTTCCACGCCCAGTCCGTCGCATTTTAATTGGTCGAGTTTAACCATGTGACTGACCAAAAACATGCAATAATGGTGTGTTTTTGTGCGCGTGAATATGAATAATATCGTAAACATCTTAACTTTTTAGCTAAAACGTAAATTGTAGTTTGTACAAAGATTATAATCAGTAACAAAATAAAATGGAACACTTGTGGGCCAAGTTTAGACACTTTTTGAAAAAATCTCAAAATTTGCAAATTTTTTACAGCGCGCGCACTACTCACTGACAGTTTTGGGGCCCTGTTGTCGTTCGCCAGGTATGTAAGGGTAGCTCAAACCCCTAACTGGGACCACCAACTGGGACTCCCAGTTGGCTTAAAATGCACTCTGGGACCGGTCCCAGTTCACTTCTGGGACCGGTCCCAGTTTACTTCTGAGACCAGTCCCAGAAGCGAACTAGGACCGGTCCCAGTTGGCCTCTGGGACCTGTCCCACTTTGCGTCCAGGACCAGTCCCAGTTGGCTTCAAAATTAACTCTAAGACCGGTCCTAGTTGGCCTCCAGGATCAGTTCCAGTACACTTCAGGGACACATATCAAATTTGTGAACTGGGAGCACTATGAAAAAACCCTGTTACTGGTACTTCATACTAACAATCTGTTAATGTTTTCATCTTTTTACTCTGCCATAATCGTAATTTAATTCTTTGTTTTGCATCTGTGTGCATCTGTGTGCACATACTAGGGTCTTTTCTGCTGTCAATGGTTTGAATAGGAGTTATTTTAACTGAGTAGCTTTCCTGCCTATAATACGTTGTTTACAAAATTTCACATTTTATAGTATAACTTATGATGATCACGATGAAAGGAAGTTTCTGATGACTTTTGTATTGACTCTTAATATGTTGTTACATGGAAATAATCAAGAAAATATAACGTACGTGTGTTTTGATTTTCTTGTATGTGTTTTAGTACTGCCTTCCCGCTCATGTTTCGAAACATTTGACTGGGCGCTAAACAAAGAATTTGATTCCCCCTTCTACTGTCTATGCTTGGCCTTACTGCGATGTACTCATTCTTAGCACTAGTAAGTCCTGTGCTATGGTGTGTGTTGAAATCTTACTGCACGGATCACCTTGATAGAGAGACTGTGTACTGAATCAGATGAAAAAAGGAGATGAAAATAACTGTGCAAGACTAGCAACTCATCAAGGCGTTCAAATTTACATTAAAAACAGCAAACAAAACATTAAACGAAAACTTGCTGTGTTTTAATAGAATTGCAGTTCATTTGCAGTATACGAGTGATATCTTAATTTGGACCTAGTTATATTTCTGGACAGATAGACATAAATAGGAGAGGGGCAACCATTAGTGCATGCATGTACTGGTACAGCAGAATCATTTCATTGTTATGTGAGGAAAAAATAGACATCAATGAGGTGATAATAGTCCCATTACATTTTAAGACAAAGGGTTTTGAATATACAAGTCAACAACATGCACTGCTTCAAAACTTCATTGACAGCAAGTAGCTACCGGTATATGTAGTATATGCTGTCTCAGTGTTTTCTATATCAGTCTGTATGTCTGTCATACATGTAGCTCTATGGAGCTACGAGTCCCAGAATTGAAATGAGACCTGACTGTCCTAGATGAAACTGGGAGATGTTAGCTTTCCCACACAAAAAACATACATAATTTTCACAACAGCACAGAGAATATGAATAAAACAAGTGCATACAATTGCTACAAAAGGCATATAGTGGGATGGGAAACTTCTTTCCCATCAATATTATGGTTTCGTCATTACAGCATGGAGGTACCTTACCTCCATGGTACAGTTCATTCGATACAAGTGCGTTTCCCTGCAATCATAATGGTCCCAGTTACGTCGAGCTACGCTTCTGGGACCGGTCCCAGTTCGCTTCTGGGACCGGTCCTAGAGGCCAACTAGGACCGGTCCCAGTTGGCTTCTGGGACCGGTCCCAGAAGCACTCAAAATGCACTCTGGTACCAGTCCCAGTTGGCTTCTGGGACCGGTCCCAGAAGCCAACTGGGACTGGTACCAGAGTGCATTTTGAGCCAACTTGGAGTCCCAGTTGGCGGTCCCAGTTGGGGGTTGAGCTACCCTTACATACCTCCGTTCGCGTGGGAACTTTTTGTAAATTTTGACGGTTTTGGGGGTTCGTTGATAATATAATGGGAATCAGACTCCGCGCTGACCGTTAACGTTCATTTATTGGCGCGGGCTTGAAGAAAGCCAAAATTTGCGAGATCGACAAGCCTCGCCCGTTAATTTTTTGTTTTCCTCTCGCCCTTGCGCATAAATAAACGTTAATGGACAGCACGTCGCCCGTTATTTCTATAGTACCCTTATAATGAGAATAAAATTCAGAGTGTACGACAAGAGACTACGGATTGTTGATTTTGAGTTAAGTATAGTCAAGTAGTGCCCTGTTGATGATAAGTTTGCTTAAAGTCTTCTTGCACATCTCTATGAATTATATGTCTTGAAACCAACACTTTAATTGAACCAAGGAAAAAAATGTAATTGCTCCAGGTAATGATAATTCTGCCAATGGATGAAACTGGAACATTAAATCTACAGACAAGATCTTGCTGAAAAAACCTAATATAACTATGGGGTCTACCATACATAAAAACCTTCTAGCTGAAATTATCTGCTCTTCCTGCTCTTCTACAATACTGCCAATAACGGTTTGCACTTTCAACTACCTCGCCATATTAACAGCAGTTGGCTGAAATGAACTAAAAAACATAACAAAATTAGTATACGAACAAAAACCAGACGTGAACTTAATGTGCTCACGTGGTTTACAACAGGTTCATTATATTTTAGTATGCTTCACAAAACAATCAGAAATCTGTCAGATCATTATATATAGCAGGTTTCATCAACTTTCGCACTGTGACAGTACTCTTGTAGTTACATCACTAATTGTAAAACTTCATTTGATATGCATATGACCTGTTTATTAACGTGACAATGCTCAATGCTTCATGGGACAATTAGATATCTATCAGATCAACATATATAACACTTAAATCAAACTTAACGCTATAATTTCGCAGTTATAACACTTATTGCAAAGTTCATTCAATATGGAAATGAACCCTTAATTAACTTCACACAACTTAATGCTTCACAACAAAGTCAAGGATCAGCTTGATCACTGTCTGCAGCATATTTCATTAAATTTTGGAGCAGCCATTTCAGAGTTATATGACTAATTACAAAACTTCATTGAATATGCAATAAGCTGTATATTAACTTGACACTGCTCAGTGCTTCATGCAACAATTAAGATTTTTATGAGATCGATATCGATAGCAGGTTTGGTGCAAAAATTTCAGTCATATAACTGATTATTAATAAAATAGATTAAATATGTATATTAACCTTTAATTAACTTCACACTACTAAATGCTTCTCAACACAGTCAGATATCTGTCGGATCATAATTAGATTAATCTAATTTGGTCCAGATATTTCGGAGTTATATGATTGATTACAAAAGTTCATAAAATATGCAAATTAACTGTATATTGACTCGAAACTGCAAATGGCTTCTCAGAACAATAACATATCTATCAGATCAATATTTTAGCTGGCATCATCAAATTTGGTGTACGATATTTTTGGAGTTATATCACTAATCACAACAATTCATTAAGTATGCAAATGAGCAGATAATAGACATGACACTCACAATTTCATCATAATGTTCTGAGATTTTTATCTGCGAAAAGTTTCATGAACTTTGTGCAATATTTCTTAATACATACCGACACTGCCATTACTGTTTCCATAGGAAACAATCATATGAATAAAATTATAGTTCATAGTTAACAGTTCATACTCCATTAATATGCAAGCCACACTAACCAAAATCAAAGAAGGTCTTACCCTTAGTATATGATACCTGTCTACCAAATCTGACTAGAATCCGTTCAGGCGTTTTATGTTATCGTGTAAACACAGACAGACAGACAGACACACACACTAACACACACACACTCACACGCGGACAGACAGACGAACATCGCTACGACATTAGCCAGTGAGCTAACCAGTGTGAAAATTTATTATACTATCATCATTGGAAAAACGTTCTTAACCAAATCTCTGATTTTTAAGTGATTGATTAATAAATTCCAACTCATAAAGATAAGATTATGCTGCCTCTAACTGCTCCTAGGCTGTAAACTTGGCCGGACGTGCAGCATAGCAATGGTTTTGATATGGAGGTGGAGTGTCGGATATTGACCTTCTGGGTGTTGGAAGCTTCCTTGAATAAACTGAGTGTACAGCATTTTTCTTGAGAATCTTAATTCTTAATCTTAATTCCTGTCAGTGACTTCACATAGCCATATCCTTTAAAGTCTGCCTCTCACACTTTAGCTGAACTGGTAATCTGTAAATATACAACAATGGATCTCAAAACTAGTTGACACCGTCAGTTAGCCCTTGCACGCATCAGTAAAGAAATAACAGAATTTCTTTACATTTTGCCCTCACTTCCTCGAATTGGTTAAATGACATATACTGCTATGCTGGTCTATGTGATTCTTTATTACTAGCAGTGGTGAAATTACTATAATCTTGTTTAAATATGTTTACGTATGTGGTATATTCTGCAGTGTTGCAAATCTCATAACCTAACTTACAGTAAAGTTTGTACCCTCATAACATCTTTTCTTGATAAGGGAGCCTTCAGTAATTACAGGGGGTGGGCCGGGGGAATTTCGTGCGCACCTGTACTGTACAATGTGACCCTCCCCCTACCCTTTTGTCTAAAATGTGACCTTGCCCCTTGTTCGGAATTCTAAACTTAACCCTCCCCATATACTGCAGTATTCTCCTCAGGAATATTAAACTGAAACAAAATCAGCTAATTTACATAAATATTAGTTCGAGTGTTATGTTAGTTAAGAACAGAAATTACACGGGGCGCTGGTATTTTGGGAGGGAGGGTTGCAATTTATCACGCAACCATTTTTGAAGGGTCATGCATTCACGGGAGGGTCACCATATTTTGTGCAATTATAAGAAGGCAAGCTGTGGCTAATATAGGGCTTCACCAAAAATATTAAATCATAATAGATTGGAGTCTATCAGGCAAACTATTGATAATTTTCTCCATCACAACAAACTATATCTGTACATTTATATATGTTTGATAATATGTGAAATATGTGAGAAGTGAGAAGTAAAATGTGCATGTGTGTACAACAAATTGGATTTTTGGATTTCATTGAAAATGTTGATTTACTGTACATGGTAGTCTATACTATGAACCATTTTGTCCAATACAAAAATAGGTGCACGCTTGATTATTCATATTAATGTACTTGTTATTGATCACACCAGGGTTGTTACACATGGATGTGTGTGCAAGAAATTGGATCTTGGAATTTCACTGAAATGTTCATTTTCTTTACATTGGTAGCCTATGATGAACTATGAATATTTTTTTCCAATACAAAACTCAGTAAACCTGTGTATTTGTGTATTTGTGTACGCTTGATTATTGATATTAATGTACTTATTACACTAGGGTGGTGACAAATGAATGTGTGTGCAATAAATTGGGTTTAGGAATTTCACCAAAATGTAGGATTTACTATACATGTAGTCTATGAGGAGCTATGACCAATTTTTTGCTAATATAAAAAATAAAACTAACAATATCTGTGCATTAATATACATTCGATAATTGATACACACTTTGCCATATGTCCCATATGCTTTTGTCTCTTGTCTTTCATTAATTTTAACTGTTCAGGGTGTTTAATGTAGAATACCACTGCATCTTCTTTGCTTGTGAATCTTGTTAATAATGTGTATGTATTTAAAAGAATCAATGTATTTCATCGGCGATTTCTATTTAGGAAATATCAAATGAACATTCAAAGGTTTGGCCGTAAAATCGTATTCCGTTAAAAGTGACACACACGACTGGTTTATAAAACGTGACTCTCCCCTTGGACAGTTTCCCCCGGCCTATCCCCCTAGCACTGCATAAAAACCCTATAATACTTACTATATTAACATGGATTATTGCCTGTATTTTAGCTGAAGAGTGCATATACAGATGAATACAGTCAATAATCCATTTTTTGTATTCAGCAAGCCAGTATTCTGGTGGATTCATGTGAATTCACGTGTATTATACTATAATACAGGCAACTCATTCATTTGAATTTATCTGAATTATTTTTCACTGCATGAAAACACAATAATACCTACTGTATTAACATGGATTATCGTCTGTATTTAAGCTGAAGAGTGCATATACAGATGAATACAGTCAATAATCCATGGCTTGTATTCAGCAAGCCTGTATTCATGTGGATTCATGTGAATTCACATGTATTATTCTATAATACAGGCAACTCATTAGTGTGAATTTATCTGTATTATTGCGTTTTGATGCAGCGCCTGAAATAACTGAAGGCTCCCTAAGCCATTCTGCCCGCAGTCGCGAGTCTTTCGGAAAACTATGGAAAGAAAGTTTTTTGGACCTCCTGTCATTTTTGCATACAAGAACACAGAAGTGATGTTCAGCCATTTTACCGAAATTTGGTGTTCAAATATTTGGTGAAAATAGTTACGGTACATAATATTTGTACCAATGCAGGGTTAAATTAGGCCGAGAGAAAATATAACAACTTACCTTGGTGCTAACGTCGACCATTCACTGTGCGCCTATATTTGAACACAATTTACCAAAGTTGTAGTATTCAGGACGGCGGGTGTGGGCACGAGGAGCCGGACGCCAGGAACAATATTAAACATAAATGTAGGTCAAAGTTCACATTTGCGGGATGAAACAAGTGTCTCTTCTTGCCAGGAACGCATACTAGTATTTCTCAGAACATGCAGCGGCCTGAGAGCCTTCAAGTACATGGAGAAAGCATGCTTTTTTCTGTTTGTTTCCTACTTATACGTCAAGGACCTAGTTTTGAATCTAATATCTTGATTTAAAAGTTTCTACTTCAGCTGTTCGCAACTGAATGAAGATTGCACAAGTATTGGTTGGCTTAAACTTTGTTTAATTAACCTTGATTGGACATATTCTTTAATGACGCACAATGTTTAATAAGTCGATACATTCATTACAAATGATAAGTAGTTATTGTAAGCTCATAGTTGGTACATGTATATATTCCAAAACGAAGTCATATGGAAAGTCAGCAGCGTCTGTCTGTCTGTCTGTCTGTCTGTCTGTCTGTCTGTCTGTCTGTATGTATGTATGTATGTATGTATGTATGTATGTATGTATGTATGTATGTATGTATGTATGTATCAACAACTCTAAAACTGCAGCACCTATCGTCTTAGTATTTGGTGTACAGGTGCACCAAGGGGTAGAATGTGACTTTCTTCAAATGAACATGTCACTGTCAAAAATAGGCAAATAAAGTAAAACAAGCGAAAATCCTGCAAATTGCTAACACTCTGTAACCACAGGAAATATTGGTAGAAATTTGGTATGCGGGTTCTTTAAGGTTACTTTAGTTCGATTTGTGGTGAAACTTTGATAGTTTTTTTGAGGCAATATTACCCATTTTTTGTCAAAAATAATTTTCTCCCGAAGGTCTTGCGGGATTGCTGTGAAACTTTATGTGCTCGATCCTTGAATTCTGTCAGATTTATTAACTTCGTTGTGAAACTTCCATATTTGTGTTTTTGTGGTAATTTTTCGCAATTTAGATAAACAAATCATTGTCTCTGAATTCACTTGTCCGATTGCTTTGAAAGTTGGTATGCATGTGTAACAAAACATGCAATATTGTATTTTTATGACAATTTTGCAAAACTTAGAATCGCTGCACATAACACGTTTGTATTCGCTGTGTAGGTGCGTGCTAAACTGTAATGGAATTTATTTCCATGAAGTTATCATTGGCAAAAAGTATGCTAAATTAAAAATAATGAGCAGCAAAAGAGTATAATTCGTGAAAATGTCAGTGACAGTGAATCAGAATTTTACGTGTTGGTGATATTTTTACAGAAACAACAAAAGACATCCAAGCAAAAGTTAAATTGTTTTCTTATATATAATTACTTGATGAATTACCAAATGTAGTTTACATAACTTCATTGCAAGACGACATCTTTTCTTCAATTGGTTTGGTAGATTGTATCAGTAATTTTTTTATAAGCTTATATCTGGCTGCATGGTGTTGTATATGCGTGTCCATTGCAACGGTTGCAAACCATGACATATTTTGCTTTTGCATTTGATGGACTATGCATCAAAATGTGTTCAAATGCACTTGACATTATGATTATTACAAGCTAAGGCCCATGGAATCTATTAACTGGTGTGTGTACACTCGCTCAGGCCTGCCACATTGAACCAAATGTAAGCCAAGTGTCATAGACGCTATGTTGGGAATTTCTTGCTCAGTCCAAAAGGAAAATAAGTTTCATTTGGTGTCATGCGAGTAGTAGAAAAATTTAGTGAATGCATTCAAAATGCTACTGTGACAGTTACAATTACAATTGAATGTTTCGTCCGAAGTATTGCCCAATTATAAATGTGACTAGACTGAACGAAGTAGGAAAACTCTTTCGATTTGACCTAGTAGTGAGAGTCATTTGAGTCATTTGACAATGTGAAAGCTAATGACCGGGAAAGTTAACAGAAAATAAGCAGATACAGAAACAAAGTTAACTTACTCGTGTATTGGTCCACACGAACTGCCAAATCCATTCTGTTAATCTCATGGAACAGCTTTGATAAAAAAGGAAGGTTGTCGCCTGTTATAATTTTTTTTTCTTTCAAATAAAGTAAGACATCCGTTGGATGACTGAGATCTTTAGCAACACTCGAGGGGATATAGGAGTCTCGTAAGATATCCATCATCTTCTTATGCTCGACTGAAATTAAAAAAAAAAACTTACATATTTTACTATTTCAATTTTCCAAGTGAACCCACTTACAACCAGATATGAACTGAATATGCTCACGTGCATTACTCTGATTGGTTGACAGAATGACAAGAACATTAGATAAAAGTGTTGGAACCGATTTTGTTTATAGTTGGGTGGCCAAGGCATTTTTTTCTACTTTTGACAGTAAAGTGGTATGGTACGAAGGTGAAAAATAAAAGGTTGAAGGAGCTTGATTCATTCAATCAAAAGTTATGAATTTTTTAATAATGAAAAATGACAATTTTTGGCTTTTTCGTCAAATTTCTGCCAAGAATTCAGTCTCATTAAAGTTCGACAATCTGTTAACTTTGTATTTATCTCATATAGAAACATGACAATTTATGTTCTGGATCAAAATTTTGTTCTTATTAAAGAAAACCGGAAAATGGAAAGTTTATAGTACTCAATGTTCAGGGAACTTTCAATATAGGTGAAATGGCCATGTACAAGATGACTTCCTTGTTAAACTGAGATAGCAATAAAAGTTTTGAAAGTCAATGTAAAGTTAGTCTTGGTACTTTGTAGATTATCAGATATTAGCTGTATTACATTTTTATATTTCTGTCAGATATAGTACGTTATGACACTGTGATGTAGTATTGACATATACATAGTGATTTTCTTTTTTTTAAGTATTTTTTTTTTAGCTTGTCTCTAGTGAACAGGCTTGCGATTGGTAAAAAAGCAATGTCTACCACTGGGGGCGCTTTGGATCTACAAAATAAATTTAGAGTTTCACTTGAATATTGTACAATGGTTGTGTCTAGCCAAGTTTGTGTAAGTTCTGAAGCGAAACGATCGGCAAGTAACCGTTACTTTTGCTATCGTTCAGCACAAATCTTTTGATATCAGATAGCGAAGGCAGCATTTCTGATCTGATAACAATACTATGCTTTTGTGCTTTCCAACAACCACGGGAGCTCCACGTGAATTTCTCTGTGAGCACAATAACCCTATGCATTGGAAGCATTCTGCTTCTTGATACCCATGTAATAATTGCAGAAATAAATGAAATTAAAACAACAACAACAACAAAGCACACACAAAGTAGCATGTCATGCGATCGAGGAGTCCGATGCCACGATGATGGTTGACTCCCATATGCATGTGTTGTATTCAAAAGCATGGACGGTCACGATGAGCGCACTATTTGTTGAAAGGGGTTCGCAAATATCACGGACGTTTACAAACCCATTACGTTTGATAAGATTACCTTACTGATGAAAGAAAGCAATAGAAAACAACCAAGTAATGGAGAATGGAAGTTCAAGTGACGGAACTGCAAGTAAACCCAAACTTATTTGTGGAATTTTTAATCCTCGGTCACTCTTCCCTAATAGAAGAGTCCATTTTTGATGTCATATCCGCCATAGTTGTATGCCAGTTCGGTTGTCTCAACGTCGCGATGCGATGGATGATTATTGACAAGAGAGATTTCATGTGTCACAGCACGATCAAAATGAATGATCCTTTTATTTTAGGCATTTCACTCATGACTACAACAAATTTCATTGCTATATCGTTTATTTTTATATTTGAAAGGTCTGTTTTTGCGTGCTGCATGCTACGGCCTAATCACAGTGCATACTCTACTCTCCATGCTGTACTGTAAACCCACCTCAGTTGAATTTTACCGAGCTTGACGCCAAATCGTATTTGCCTTTTTTTTCCGAGATTTAATTCAAGCTGTAATTTCCTAGAAATTCATCTTTTCATCCCAGAATTGCATACGTTCTCGAACTTGGATGAGAAATTTCATATCAGTTGCGTAGGCTCGGAAACGTCCGTCTCTGTGTTCATTTTGCTGCAGGCAATGCGTTTCTAAATGTCGTTTGCTCCCGATCGACTTTGCAACTCTCCTCAGCTGTCTCCTACATTTCATACGCTACCCATCAGGCTAGTAGAGGTACAAAAAATTACTTGCCCGGCGGTAAAAACTGCTAGCCCGTGAGTTCAGGGTAGTGAATTTGCTCACCCCTATAAAATATATACATTCCTATTCTAGTGAACGGAGTATTCGGTTCGTTTCCAGCACCCGGAAGTAATAGTGCGGAGGCGATCGTAGCTGAGTGATTGATCCGACGATGTGTCCAAACAAATTCGGGGCGAAAAATTCAATTCGCAAGCGTGGCTAATGACTTTATAAAATTTTTCGCAAAATCAGAGTTTTATTCGCATTTTGCGAGTGTGGCGAGCGCTAGCGCGAACACTGGCCCGGTTAGGTTGGTAGCGGGTCGAGTTGACTGGGGTCGAGTTGGCTAGGGGTCGAGATGTCCAGAAACCATGGTCATCATGCTTCCCATAGACTACCATGTATCAGAAAAATTAAAACTGTGATAACTTCATTAATATGCAAGCCACGCCCACCAAAACCTTTTCAGTTCTAGCAATCAGAATTCTAAAGATGTCTACTAAATTTGACTGAAATACGTTCAGCCGTTTTTTTAGAAAATGGGGATACAGACACACGGATACACACACACACACAGACAGACATGGATAAACCATATGCTCACGTGTGTGAACACGTGAGCAAAAAATGTACATGTTTCACTTTTTCCCGAAGAAAACTTTTAGACTCACACAAAATCAAATTAAAGGCCCGTTTCGCATACCCCAAAAACCAAAAACTAAAAAAGCCAAACAAACGAACAAACTAATAAACAAAAAAACTTTATTTATCCTTTAATAATTTCATTTGATCGAATTTTCTAGTTAATCAAAGGCAAAATGAATCATTTTACAAAAACTTTACAAGATTATCCAAAGCCAAGTACAAAAAGACATAGATTGTTCAATGATATTTACATACGAGTGAATATTTCTCTTCAATTACAGTACATGGGTTCTTTATGCACTTTTCATGTAATAATATACCTATATTCAAGTGCATGTGCAAAGCGCCCTCAGATCCGTGCATTTTTTTATGTATCACGCTCCGGCCCGTTGACCACATTTGGTTTAATGCATCTATTTCCGGATCTACCTTTGTTTTTAAAAAGTTTTACAGTAAACCACAGCGCGAGATTCAAAAAATATCGTGTGCACCGACCGACGTTGGCGACGGACGATATCATTAAGTTGATGGCCAAGCTTCCGAAAGATGAATGGGCTTGTTTTCGTTCTGGAGAAACAGACGAGACAAGAGTTGGAAAGATGATTTAGCGACAGTAGACTAATTCATCAAAGCGCGGAAAAAACAGACCACAGTTTGTACGACTGAACGGGATGTCACAAAAGTAGTCATTTCATCGAGCAGCGATAAAGCGACATTCGCGACTTAGTGAGGGTTCAATCAAAGACGTTGAACGAGTATTTGGCAACATTCTTCGTCTATCTAAAGAAAAAATGACGGTACTGACTATGAACAAGGCTCAGTTTTAGCGGTGAAGTAAAGCTTGGAATGATATCTTTCGCAAGACAACGACGGAGTACCACTGAATGACGAGTTCTTTTCGCTGACAAACGACGCGATAAAAGCCAAACGGATGCATCTGAAAAAAATGGAATGTATGCAGATCATCAAGCTGTACCACCTCGCGTGTTCGCAGTTGTCGATACTTCCAGAAACCCGATCAGAATTTAAAAAGAGCATGTATAACACTGTCCGATAGAACAATGTGCTCCAGATAGTCCGTTCTAGTTGAAACCCGTATCCGCTTCTGATATCAACTCTCTCGTATGCCATTTTCCCCCTCTAACGGGAAAAACAAGATCGCTTCATTCATGTGGCGAGCGGCTACTTCTATGAATTTTGGTGGACGGAGAATAATAGAATCTCACACCCCCAAGGACCTGGGATCAGATTTCTCACACGAGTTTGGGATATTTCGTCTCACACGAGCCTGCACGAGCCTGCGGCTCGTGTGAGACAAAATATCCCCAACGAGTGTGAGATTCGTTTTCTCACATGACCACAAAATGCGTTAAATTCACATTGATGTTAATGTTTTCACATGTTATTGGCTTCAAATAACATCAATATTCCTATATTTTTACCTTGTGTTGAGATTATTGTTAACGTTTTGTCTCTTTTTAATTTGTTGACTTTGTTTTGACAAGTGTGTCTTTTATGTTCTTGTTTCTTTTTGTGGGTTATTATTGGGTGGTTTGGGAAAAGGATTTTTAATGTTTCGTCCTTTTCAAGTTCCTGCCAGTATATTGCAAGACTTTCTTTCAAGTCTTTGGGCTATTCAACAATGAATTCTACCGCCAAATATGTGGCTGTTTAATAGGCTGAAATGCATTGCTTGGGATTGCCATGATTGCATTTCATAAACTGGAAATTGAAATCATCTCTGAATACCAAAATGTGATTCACTTTTGGAAAAGATTCAGAAATGACATTTTCATAATTTTTACTGGAACACAAAACCAACAATGCACCCAACATTTAAATTTACAGCTAAGAAATCACTAGAAGAAATAACATTTCTCGACGTCAAAATTTTGAAGGGCCCAAGGCACGACCAAGAAAATATTTTGGATATTAAAATCCACACAAAACTAATTGAAACATTCCAATCACAGGGTAGCCCGGAAGAAAAAACAAACAAACAAACAACTAAATAAATAAATAACAAAAATATACAAACATACACAAAGGCATACAAATACATAAATAAATAACAAACAAAAATATAGACAAACAGAAACAAACAAACAATATCATGAATAAATAACAAACATACAAACAGATAAACATCTATTTATATTTATACTCTATCTGTCCATCTTTATATATATATATACATATATATGTTGTATATATATATATATATATATATATATATATATATATATATATATATATATTGTGTGTGTGTGTTTGTGTGTGTGTGTGTGTGTGTGTAAGAGACAACAGCATATCGAAAAAAGGCTGAAATAATTAACTGAACCGCTCATGCCACATATTCTATTACGGCGGTATCACTCTTCCCTATACTTCCACAAGGGATGTGACTTAATGGCCGTAAACGCCATGACTTGAGCGGCGATAAATTTTTCCTACCGCACATTCAATGACCACCACACCGTTAATGAGTAAAAATCCAGTTGGGAAGGACATGAATGGGGCTCACATGTTCACCATGTAGAATGACTGTACGATCGGAAAAAAAGCAATTTTTCGGCGATTTCTAAAGTCGTACCGGTACAATTTCTTACCGTTTCTGCTCTTCTGCGTAGAGACTTTAAAACGCCCGGGTCGCTATTTTCCGTTGAGTTACGCTAGTCCTCTGAAATCGTAAATGGACCAATCGCGTAACGCGTTTAGGCTGCGTCGGTCGACTAATGAACTGACAACCTCTATCAGCCTCGTCCCAAGCTCAGAGTATCGTGTTAATTTTGTGCCGGTGTTTACCCCTTGTAGGTCTGTAAAGTGCTTACATATATTTTCTGGTTAAACTTTTAAAAAGAATATTTGTACAAATGCTGTATAGTCTATTATGTTATTTCTCCATCAACTCATAATATTTTGTAGTGTCCGTGACGGTGTGTCAACACAATTAAGAGCGGGATGCCATGGAAATACTGAGAAAGTTTGGTTAACAACTTTTCAAGCAAATATTTACCAAACCTTAAGCTTTGTGAATTTAGTAAATTTAGATATGTGTCTACAAGATGAAATTTTGAAAACAATGAAACACTCTAGAGCACCCCGATTGTGACTGAGCCGACAGGAAGTTACACAACAACTACAATAAAGTTAGAGAAATCTAAACTTGTGAAGAGTAATTTTGGAATTATGTGTAATTGTGATATGAATGATTCCAGGATTAGTTGTTTTGTTGGACTGTTGTGAATCGTGAATTGTGTAGGGGTAATGACATAATCAGATCAAAGTAAGTGAATTTGGTATCATTGACAGCAAAGGTTAGGGTCTATGGTCAATTCTATGCCTGTGTGTCATATTTTCCAGTAGTTTTGTATGAAAAGCATGTTTCACTGTAGTTTTTATGCTCTCTGGAGGTGAATGCCGCAAGATATAATTGTTATTAATTATTGTCAGCCCTTCAGAAATCTGTGGAGAGAAAAAGGGATGTATATATATAAAATATAAAATAATTATGTGAAGCTCATCAAACTTCAAAAAATGTATTCAATAAATATTACAAAATGTAAGTATGGTGTAAACATAGCATGTTCATTATGCAAAAGTATGTTAAATGCAACTTGGATCAAATCCACTCAACTAAGTTTTGTTCATGGCCTAATTACTAAAAGGCGTCAAATGTGTAAATGAGCAAATTATAAATATGAGACTCTCATGAAATTTAAGCATGAATAAAAGTATAGCTGCTGAAGTTAAGAAGTCCTATCGAATTAAGTTTCAAATATCAGATTCACTTTCGTCATATAGCAGTACAGAATTTCATTAAATTTGTACTACATAGTCATCACACTTTTACTATGAATAAATCTAAGTATAACCAATGTACCCGAGAAGTTTAATGAAATGCCTTTTGATACACTTCCTTATTAAAAAGTTTCATTACATATGCAAATAATCTATTGATTAAAATGTCATAGATTACTGCAACCAACACTACATATGATCAACAAATGGCAAGGGACCCATTTAAATTGTTGCACTGAATATTGATACATAGCCTAATTACAGAAATTAATTAAACAAATAAATGAACTTGAATCAAGAATTTTACTGTCCGTGAACCTTTTATGTGTTGAATGCTACAAATGAAAATGAAAGCCCAGGAAACAGAGAATGAAGGGCTATACAACTTACATTTGTGTACATGTAAAATCCGAATCGGGTCAAGTATAGAACTGGTGAAATCATTGCCATGGTGTAATGTCTATATTGTCTTGCCCGACACCGTTACGCTAAAATTACCAGGATAATACTCACTAGATGAGTATTATTGTAATATTGTATCAAATTGTTGCGCCAAAATCGGATCCATACAGGTGGTAGAATCTGCATGCCGAAGCTGAACTGAACTGAACATTGTAAGCATAAGCTTAATGTAAAATGAGCCAAACGGATACGACGATGTTCGATCAATTTTACCTCGCACTCCCCTCCTGGTGGAAAACATTGATAAGTGCAACACAAGTATTAACAAAACGCAGTTTACCTCGCTTTCATTCCCGTAACTGCGGGAACAGCAACACGACTGTGACAGTACTATTGGTTCAAAGTGAGAATAATAATGAAGCCTATTGGCTACAAAGTCTTCGAAAGCCATACAAAAAAAAGCCGATCGACTTTTTCCACGAAACAGTGAAACATTAACATTCAAACGAAATAACACAAACTCATTTTTATTTGTTGGAGCCTGGGCCAATCTATAAAGTGGCATAAGGCGAGGAAAAAAAAAATATCTGTTCAACGGGCCCGACCGACCCATATTTGGACCACTCCACATTTTTCTTTTTTTTTCCCCCGAAATCTTTACGAATCTGAAGAAACGCGGAGATGTTATTAAGTGAACATCTGTCTGTAAGATGAATGACCATCACATTTTCAAGGACATTGACTTGAGTGAGATTGATACAGGCTATATGATTTGAAGAGTAAAGGTGGAAGCGCATCACAAACATTTGGTCAAGGTGAAGGGCATGGTTAATATGCCGTG
>LD356983.1:22481-37087 GCA_001465055.1 Ptychodera flava
CCTACCTACCCAACTTTGAAGTCATCCCGCCCGTTGAACAGCTTTTTTTTTTTTTTTGGCCTAAAGCAAAAACTATATTGAGAAAAGCGGTATAGAGATATTTTCTTTCGAGGGAAAACATCAACTCGGAAACGGCAGCGGCATAAATATCCCATGTGGCAGAAGTTATCGGAGCTATCTATGCTTACTTTATTTGTAGTCCTGTGATCAGACGTGACACCTCACACTCTGAAAAAGCCATAAAATAACTTACCTGCTGTATGTATGTTCACAATATATCACTGTACTGCCCTCAAAGAAAGCTACGTAATATACTGTCATAGTCATATCGATCACGGCTAGCACGTAACCATGTCAGCGTTGGATCAACTCTCTCCACCTGTTCTGTTCACCACAACGCAGGCTGTATGCGCTTGCACACTTGATGTTGCACGTGATCTAGGGCTGGATCGTTTTGTACCATAAGGCGGGGTTTTGAATACTGTATAACGTTTTTTCTCTATAGGACATTGCCATCGAGGTAGTAGACAACCCATAAATTGTATATATCAATATCTGGCCATAATCAATTATGACATATTGTATATATCAATATGTCATTGTAATAAAGAAGAATAAATCGCCTTTCTAATGATACACAACAAGTCAAGCTATGTTAAAAGAAGGTTTTAGTAAATGACTTACGAGGACTACAAGAAAAGTGCACTTTGGTCGAAAAATTGTGTTTTTGCGGTACCCTACATAACCTGACCTTAACAGTTATTTTATCTCAATATTTTTTTCTGTTAAAAATCCATTTCACATTTTAGGGATCCCAAGTTTCTGAACAATATAGGTTTGACATCCTGGGGTGCACGGCCCACATTCCAGCTTTTGCCCATACAAATTTTGACGTGGTGGCTATCCGGTTCAGGCCCCGAGAACCGGATAACTACTACGTCTATGAATATTCAGCGTGAACGAGGGCGATTAAACTTCACAGAATGCGTCGGATTAGGCTGGCAGGAACGCAAACAAATTATACCCACTTAATCCCAAATTTTACACTTGGCTCTGCTAATTATTTCTATGCACTCCCAATTGGTCAGTCCACAATGGCTGAATTTTCGGTAGTTTGAGAACAGCGACATCTAACGATGTGTCCATTGAGTTGAAACGGATACTAGCAAACTATGTTATGTTTAAAATACCCAAGTCACCATTTATGGTCGAAAATGAAAAGAAATGCGATGCGACACACGATAAGTTTGAGTATATAACCCTTTCAGGCCTAAACCCCTATATAGGAGTAGCTCTGGTAAGTTACCGTAAAGTCAGGCCTGATAGGGTTAAGCCCGACAGTCCCCCAAACCACGGTCATACATAAACGTGCTCGCGTATGTCCGTAGGCTCTAAGCTGACATTTTGATTGTTACAAATAGGGGTGATACAACATGCATTGTATGCACCATGATATGCAACTAGTGTTACGTTTGCGATCGTGTCGATCTGTGTGACATGTATCAATGGTCTAGTTCAATTTACTTGAATGACTACAAAACTGATGTTTTCTCCCTTGTTTTGGACAAGGGTCCGGCATTTATGGGGGGGGGGGGGCAGAACATTCCTGCCAATGAGACATAACACTCAAATAAAAATTAACGGACTTCGCCTGTGTGTAAGGGGTCTAGGATTCGCTCCGCCCATACAGAGGCCTGTATCTCAACCCCAGCTCTGTACGTACCCCATCAGGTATTATCTGTTTTTAGCTAATGTAGGCCTAATTATTCATGTAAGATATTTATGTGGTCTAATTTTTATATATTGTAGTCTAATTTTGATATGCTGGCTTGTGCATTATATTAAATCACAGACAAACAAAAAAAAAAAGTGCTCACATGCCGACTAGCCCGTGTAACCCCGGAAACACACGGAGGCTGTACGCAACTCATGGCTAACATTCCCTGCCAACGCCAAGTACGCCGCGATTGGGCTAGGCCTTTGCAGTGCCCACCAGGCCAATGCTGCTCCTTCAGGTGAGGGGAACATGGTCCACAATCCTACTAAAAGCAATTTCTCTTCGTTTTGTGTCTTTTTGTACCTTATTTTTGATGTTACGGTTTTGTGCTCCTGCACAGAAAATTGTAATTGTAAAAACTCCCAAAATGGCACAGAACTGCCAAAAATGCAAGTAGGTTAGCTGTGTATTCATAGGCAAGGGGAACCATCTCTAAATTTCCTCGACTCTCCTTTAATAAAACCGAGACAATTTTACTGACAACATGACATTATTATAAACCATGGCGCCAGTGAAAATCTTCCAATAGATACCAGGATATTGTTTAACATATATAATACCATTCAGCCTGGTCATTAACCATTGGCATTGTTTGCCTCTTTTCTCTTTCAGTATTTGTCAGAGAGAAATCGGATTGCGCCACAGTCCCTCCATGCACGTACGTGCTTCGTTTTCACTCCGCAACCTCTCCGGTTGCTTTTCAAAATTTACGCCTAAATAGATTTAGATTCACTTTAATCCCAATTTAATGTTTTATCGATATGCTACATCAATTTAACACCACGTATTATTCATACAAAATGTAGTCATATTGCTTATTGTCAAATGCATCAATAAACCTAGATTTAGATATGGCATTATTGCTTTGGTTTTGTACTAGTGTCAGATTAATTATTGGATGCTTTAAACCCCCGTGCTGATTTAATCAAAAAATCTAGCAACATATTTATATAATGATTGCAATTTCTAAAACCTCATAATCTTCTTAACACCTTAGTTAATCTCGATCCCAGGCCTTTTCGAGTCGGGGTTTAACGTGACTCAGTGTTAGTGTTTAGGAATGTAAAACCTCTAAAATTTATAGCAAATGCTTCATATAGTTACATTTTGATAGCAATCTTAAACTTTTGTAAAGTTCTGTTTTTGATGTTTGGAACATTTTTAGCAGGAGATACAACCAGTGACTGAAACACGAAGCTTTCAGCCATTGTTCTTGGTGAAACCTGTATTTAACTTTCACGGGATACGCAAAAGTGGCCAAAAATCAAAACTTATTTTCCCCTATGAAGTTACATCATTTTTGAAATTCAAATATCAGTAAATGATAGATAATTTGCTTCTCTAGTACCAAACTTTTGTGACGATTGAAAATAAATTTGGATATTTGTATTTTTGTTTCCCATTGATATCAGCATTTTCATTGCTTACTTACCTGTTTGAACATATTATTTGTGTGACTGCAAATTTATCGATCACAACTCCCACTGTATATTTGCATTTGCAAGGAAACTATTCAAATCGTTTTCACTACACAGTGCTGCGTTATTGGTCTATTTACACCTGTTATTTACTATAAAAGAACACCCAAATTATTGCCACGTTGAACGTCAATTCAGTATCTCACGCACAAACGTGCTGTTCAGTTGTGGCAGTTTTCTAAGGTAGAAGACGGTGACTTTGGAGGCCTTCTCTCCGTTAAAGCTACAAGTGGTGGGGTGAGTTTCTGTAGACCGATATATGCTTTCATTGTAAATCATTCGTAAGCTCATAGTCGAATATTGACAATTCCAGGACTGTGATATATGTATAAAAACCATTCTCGTCGGATTTATTGAAGCCATGCATTGACCACAGACAAGACGCTACGTCTATTGTTTTGCTGTGTACGTGATAAAGAAATTTATTTTTGTCTGTCACTTAACTATTGTAATTTTGTTTTGTGCGACAGGGGTTTTTTGTAGTAGTCGCCATTTTGTACCTCTATTTATGTGTCAGTGGAATAAATGGTTGCATATTGGAATTATTGTGAGAAGTTTTTGCTTGGAGAGACGTGTGAAATGCAAGCTGCCCTCATTGGAACGAACTATTGGTCACATTTGGCGTAGTCGGCAGGATCCAGTGATGTGGTTGCGGCTTTGAAAAGGACCCCCATCGCAGATTCAGCGACCAAACCCGAAGTCTACGACTGTTCACAACGAAAGCAGGGAATGGCGTTCCGAAGTATATCAGATAACTCTTTTTTTGTTTACTCCCCCTTGATATATTGACTTTCCCTTGACATAGGCAAAAAAAACTATCGAAGTAAAATTCAGAACAGTGTTGTGCTATTTTCGTGAACATTGAGTATAACTTGGAATTTTATTCCCAGTTAATGATATATCTTGCATGAATTTGAAGCAGTATTTCTGTATAATTCGTATGGCACATTATTTCCCGACTTTTTCGCTGGCGTTTCTTTCGATTTATTAGACTCTTTCGAAATACATGTGCCAAAGTTGAAGATTTATTGAAATTATTGCCAGAACTCTTATTCAACTCTGTGAACTGCTATATTTATTTATTTCAGTATATTTCAGACATTTGGTGATTGTTATATGTGTATAGTTATTCTGTCGTTTAGATTTTGATGTTGTGTACATATCAAGTGTTGTAATTAGCGAAATATTGTAGAATTTCGCTTGTTATTGTCACATTGTTTTCAATTTAATAAGCAACACAAATGTAAAAAAAAAATAATTGTACTGAATTTTCTCCCTGTATATGAGACATTGTTGCTATTATAACTGTGAACTGTAAACTTTGAAAATGGAAGAGTTACAGCATGAAATTAATAGATTACGTGTCGAACTACATAACCAACAGAAGGTAGTGGCTCAAGCATCGGCTATAGATCAGCAGTTCCGTAGAGAAAGGGAGCGTGCAGACAGGGCTGAAGAAAAACTTGAAGAGAGACAGAAGCAGTTAGATGATCTTGAACGTAAAGACAGTGACAAGGAAGTCAAAAGAGAAAGGGACGACATTTTTGATGGTCTACCTGGTCGTACTGTATACGTGGCTAAGGAGCAGAAGAAAATACCAAAATTTGGTGGAAGACCTCAGGCCGAGGGTGATGTAGACGTTGATGAATAGATTGAAGATGTTGAACGATATCTGAAAACATGACACCTAACTTTGGAGGAACAAGTCGACTTCATCATGGAACATCTACGTGATCAAGCCAAGTACGAGGTAAGATACCACTCCACCAGAGATCGTTCAGACCCTTGGCAAATTCTCCGTATAATACACGAAGTGTTTGGCGATCCAGAATCAGTAACTCACTTGCAAGAGAAGTTCTACCGACGAAACCAACTTCAAGGAGAGACAATCCATGAATATTCACTTTCTTTAATGCGTCTTTTTGATAAAGTGACAAAGAAAGACAAGAATGCAGACCTTACACGTGATGCCACATTGAAGGGGAAATTTACTGAGGGGGTATTTGATGAACACTTGCGTCATGAATTAAGACGACTTGATGCAGAATCGCCAGAGCTGTCCTTCTACAAATTTCGTGATAGAGCCATTCAATGGTTGGGAGAAGACGGAAGCAAGAAACATAGCAAAATGGTAAGGGAGACCACTGCACAAGAATCCTCTCCGGATATGACATCACTGCTAGAAGTTTTGAAGAAACAACAAGAACAGATCGATAAGCTGACAGAAATAATATCTGCCAAGACATCTCAGTCCAAGAAAGTGTGCTTTCAGTGTCACAAGCCCGGACATATCCAGAGAAATTGTCCAGAAACTCGTCAGAACACCGGAAATAGAAGTCGACAGACATCAGGTAGGACAAGTGAAAACCAACAGTTAAACTAGGAGGACCCACTTCCACGAGCCAGGCAGTGGGTGGTACTTTTTGTGGCTCTATAGCAAATTTGGACAGACAAGCTGTATTTGAAAACGCCATTGGTACTTGTCCTGAAGCTACCATATTATTTGGATCTACACCAGTAAATTGTCTTCTTGACACAGGGGCAGAGGTGTCCACAATTACTGAGAGTTTCTTTCGAGAACACCTGGCCAGTGACAAAACCAAAATTTGCGATACAACAGGCTGGCTGAAAATATATGCAGCTAATGGTATTAATATTCCATATGTGGGTTAGATAGATGTAGATATTACCTTGCTTGGTTACACTCTGCCTAATGTTGGTTTACTTGTTATAGAAGATCCCCCTAGACAGAATCGCTGGAGGAAAGTACCTGGAATTATTGGCAGCAATATTCTCTGTAGACTACATGATGCACTGGAAGAATCAGTTAGCGATGATTTTTTTACATCTGTGGTCTCGGAACCACAAGGAAAAGATTGGGCTGAAGTCCCGATGCTTTATAAGACGACCAAAGAACAGTCGAAGCACTCATCGAATGTAAAAGACTGCATTGGTTACGTTAAAGTTGCTAGAAGAAGGCCAGTGGTAATCCCTGCAAGAACGGTGAAAACTATCAAAGGAACAGGATGTGTCATGAGTGGAGAATATTGTGCCATGGTGGAAAAGATTGAATCTGTGGACTGCACACTTCCGAAAGGTTTATTATTGATACGATCATATACAAATGTGCGACGTGGCCATGTACCATCGGGCGTTGCCAACCTGGGTAATGAAAATGTAACACTCCAACCCAAAACTAGACTCGCACAGATGTATTTGGTAGATGAACTGGATAAAGAACAATTTCGAAACTGTTCCATTCAGCAAGTAAGCCCAGAGGAGGTACGTGTTGGACCATGTTAAACCAGTATTCCTGCAAAGCCTAAACGCAAGACCTCCCAAGATATATTTAACCGACTAAAGATTGGTAGTGATCTGACAGATAGCCAGCAGAACCAGTTACACTCACTTGTGGAAAGACACACCAAAGTTTTCAGCCCAGATGATAATGACGTGGGTTACACCGAGAGAATCAAACACAAGATTCCAACTGTTGATGATACTCCCATCAAACTTCCACACCGACGAGTTCCTCCTCATCTTCAGCCTGAGGTCAAGCAACACCTTCAGAAATGGTTGATCCGAGGGATTATCAGACCAAGTACAAGTCCATACAGATCACAAGCTGTTCTTGTAAGAAAAAAGGACGGATCACTTAGAATATGTGTTGACTATAAGGCACTCAAGCGGAAAACAAGAAAAGATGCCTATCCCCTTCCTCGAATCGATGAGTCATTGGAGGCCTTGCAAGGTGCAAAGTACTTCAGCACTCTTGATCTGGCACAGGGATATTTACAATGTGCAATGGAGGAAGAAGATATACAGAAAACAGCATTCAGAGTTGGTACACCAACACCAGTTGCCGCACCATTACATTCTCTTTTATCAGGGAGTGCTGACACCAAACATACAAAAAAGAAACTCGTATCCCAACAGTTGTCAACGAAACCATGTACATCATGCTGGACTGCTGAATGTCACCTGGCCTTCCAGAAATTGAAGGACTCCTTGGTAACAGCCCCTATACTTGGATACCCTGATTTTACCCTGCCTTTCAGATTGGAAACAGATGCCAGCCATAAAGGTCTTGGTGCAGTGTTATCTCAAGAGCAAGCCCAGGGAACAGTGGTAATCGCTTATGCAAGTAGAAGTCTCAAACCCAGCGAGCGGAATATGGACAACTGCAGTTCTGCAAAGCTGGGGTTATTGGCACTTAAATGGGCAGTCACTGAGAAATTCAGAGATTATTTGCTTGGTGCACCATTTACAGTTTACACGGATAATAATCCCCTCAGCTATCTGCAGACGTCCAAGTTGGGTGCTACTGAGAGGAGGGGGGTTTCGCAGCTATCCCAGTTCAATTTTACGATCAAGTATAGAGCAGGTCAACAAAACAAAAATGCAGATGCTCTAAGCAGACACCCATGTCCTGACTATGATACTGTAAAGCTTGTTGATGTAGAAGCTACGCTTTCAGGGGTAGTATGTAGTTCAGGATTGCCCCTTGAGCTTAAAACCAGTCTAGAGGCAACTGTATTCGTCCAGGGTACTGACAGCCATGCAATCGAACTGGAAACGGTAACTTCCCTTCCGACTATTGCAAACTCAAACATGTCTAAACTGCAGCATGAAGACCCATTCATAGGGCGGGTATTGAAATACTGGAAATCTGGTCATGCGCCCTATCTTCGTGAGCTCTTAAAACAAGGAAAAGATACAAGAAAGTTGCTGCGAAGCTGGTCTAAACTACAGATGATAGATGATGTCCTATACAGGGTGATATACAAGGATGGAGAAAAAGTAAACCAACTATTGCTACCAGAAGTTCTGAAGAAGTTGGTGTTGAGATCACTACATACAATACAGGACACCAGGGATTTGAACGCACCCTATCTCTTGTAAGAAACAGATGCTACTGGCCAACTATGGTGAAAGATGTTAATAATTGGTGCAAGAAATGTGAAAGGTGTATGCTTGCCAAACAGCACTATCCAAAGGTAAAACCCCTAATGGGTACACTATGTGCATCTCAGCCATTTGACATTGTGGCAATGGACTTTACAGTATTGGAGCAGTCAACAGATGGCAGAGAGAATGTCCTTGTCATGACAAATGTATTTAGCAAATTTACACAGGCCATTCCAACCAAGGACCAACGGCTCGTACTGTTGCAAAAATATTGGAAAAGGAGTGGTTTGTGCGATATGGAATTCCTCGCAGATTGCACAGTGACCAGGGACGCAACTTTGAGAGCGACATAATACAGGAACTCTGTAAATTGTACGGCATTTAAAAATCACGCACAACTCCTTATCATCCCAAAGGAAATGCCCAATGTGAACGTATTAATCTTTTACGTACTCTTGGGAATGACAAGAAGAGAAAATGGCCAGAATATTTATCTGAACTGGTGTATATGTACAATGCCACTCCTAATGCATCAACTGGATTATCTCCACACTTTATTCTGTTCGGACAAGATCCAATATAGCCGATTGACTTCATACTGAGAGGTGATGCTTCCTTGTCTAACGAAGATGGAGTGGATGACTGGATTAAAAGTCACAGGGAAAGGCTGAGTGATACCTATGCAAAAGCTACCGCCAACATGAAGCAACGTGCAACTGTACGGCAAGAACGGCATAACCAATTTGCCAAGGAAGCATCTATTCAAATTGGTGCGAGAGTGTTTCTTCATAATCGCAAGGTCAGAGGGAGAAATAAAATCCAAGATTTTTGGAATCCACTACCCTACAAAGCGGTGTCTCGACCTGACCCAAATGGAAATGTGTACACTGTTGTGCCAGTTGATGGAATCGGAAAATCCAAAACTGTACATAGGAATGAACTGCTCGACACAGGACAGGTTGTGGGTGAGTCTATGGTTAAAATGCCAGAACCGGGAGAAAGGCAATCTGAAGTTGAATCTGAACAAGAATCTGACTCAAGTAGTGACGGAGATATCCAATTGTATGTCTTTCAACTACCACCTGCCAGTCATCATGGCGATAGAAGCTTTGTTGTACGTCCAAAAGTGCCTGTTGATGAAAACCAGCAGAGACGGAGTCCATGCAGAGTCCATGCAGAGCAGGGAAGCCCAGCAGAAAGATAACTGGTACAGTTTCTCAAGATCGAAGCAATGAGACTTTTATGGAAACTGTAACAGAGGAAAGACCGCCACCTCGACGCTCAACAAGGTCAAACTTTGGTAAAAACCCGAACCCTCATAGACTTCCACGGTCAGTCCTTCAACGTGCAGTTGCTGGAGAACCTATCCCAGCAACGGTTGCCAATCAATTTGATGAGTTTAGTAACGCTGTGTCTGCATTGGGTGATAACCTTAGACGAATTATTGTGGAGGGATGGTTACAATCAACAAAATAAATGTAAATGCTGAATTTGAAAAAAAATACTGAGGTGTCTAGACTAGTGTGTTCGAGACGACACACATAGAGCAGGGAAGAGTGTGACGATTGAAAATAAATTAGGATATTTGTATTTTTGTTTCCCATTGATATCAGCGTTTTCATTGCTTACTTACCTGTTTGAACATATTATTTGTGTGACTGCAAATTTATCGATCACAACTCCCACTGTATATTTGCATTTGCAAGGAAACTATTCCAATTGTTTTCACTACACAGTGCTGCGTTATTGGTCTATATACACCTGTTACTTACTATAAAAAAACACCCAAATTATTGCCACGTTGAACGTCGATTCAGTATCTCACGCACAAACGTGCTGTTCAGTTGTGGCAGTTTTCTAAGGTAGAAGACGGTGACTTTGGAGGCCTTCTCCTCTCTGTTAAAGCTACAAGTGGTGGGGTGAGTTTCTGTAGACCGATATATGCTTTCATTGTAAATCATTCGTAAGCTCTCAGTCGAATTTGGACAATTCCAGGACTCTGATATATGTATAAAAACCATTCTCGTCGGATTTATTGAAGCCATGCATTGACCACAGACAAGACGCTACGTCTATTGTTTTGCTGTGTACGTGATAAAGAAATTTATTTTTGTCTGTCACTTAACTATTGTACTTTTGTTTTGTGCGACAGGGGTTTTTTGTAGTAGTCGCCCATTTGTACCTCTATTTATGTGTCAGTGGAATAAATGGTTGCATATTGGAATTATTGTGAGAAGTTTTTGCTTGGAGAGACGTGTGAAATGCAAGCTGCCCTCATTGGAACGAACTATTGGTCACACTTTGCACGATTACCCCTGATTTTTATTCTTGATTTGGTAAGACACTGGCTGAAAGTTTCATCGAGAAGAATTTTAGCAAAACTTTAAATCTTTCACTTTTGAGGCGCTTAAGCCTTTACACTTATTGTTTTCAATTCGTAAGTTTACTGCACTGCTATTCTAAATACAGCTATTCTAACGATAATATCGCGAACTTACAGATAAGAATGCCATACAAATTGTTTACACTTTATAAATTGTTAGAGTGTGGTTCTTGTTACCTGTTACCCGAATTTTTACCCTCCAACTGTAACTTTTGAGCCCTGTGTCGTCACATTCAGAAGAAGTTGGAGCTGACGAGTGATGATGTAGAACAGGAACTTATTTATCGAATACGGTTCCATGGCTAGGCCTTACGGCCAAGCCACTAAGACATGAGTCTGTGAATCTGAGTGTTGCTGCTTGAGTCGGTCCTAGTTTGCCCCTAAGAGAATGTCCTGTCTCGGCAACACCACAAGGGGGTGACCGTGGTCTTGAGTGTCTGAGTTGGATTTTCCTGCGAGTGAGTGTGTCTGAGTGAATGTCCCTACATATAGGTTAGTCAGTCCATTTATACCTCATCTTTGATACACTGCAAATTATTCTGGATTGAGATTTCAGAACACTGTCTTGTATTTATTCCAAATCGGTCTGCAGTCAAACTTATGTCTCGGTTTGTACCATAACCAGGTAAGTTAATGTTGTATAAGGCAGACCAACTGAGGCGAAATTAATGGTTTGTATTCCACACGACAAGATCACTGTGCAAAAATTTGTCATCATTGGTTTGATGACAAACAAAACCTTCTCTATGGGAATTTATTCCAATTTGAAATAGAGGTTATAATCCACAGCTGTTAATTTTTTGACCGCTTTTAAAGATAAGCGGATTGCCCCCTGATTTGAAAATATAACAAGTACATATGCAGTGTTCGCGCCAGTGTTCGCGCCACACTCACAAAATGCGAATAAAACTCATTTGGCGAATTTTTTTTGATAATCATTAGCACGTTTCTAATTTTCGCCACGAACAACGGTTTGGACGCGACCACTCAACTGCGATCGTATATCGCCTTTGCACTATTAGTTCCGGGTTCTGGAAGCGACCCGAGTACAGAATAGGATTAGAATGCAGGGGTGAGGAAATCCACCACCCAGAGCTCACTGGCAAGCAGTTTTTACCGCCGGGCAAGTAATTTTTATGCCTTCAAGCCCAATGGGCTAGCGTAATTTTGGAGAGTAGCAAAGTCACTTGACATCAAACAACATGGAGTGTAATGCGAACTGTATTGTCTCTAGCTCTGCATGGCAGGGCTGTGTGTTACCGGCGTTACATGGCCTCCCACTACATGGGAGGCCGTATAACGCCGGTAACACACAGCCCTGCCATGCAAAGCTGTATTGTCTCATGAAAGCAACGCGAACGCTTGGACGGTCTCCACGCCCAATAAAACTGACATGATATTCTCCATGGAGGATGCAAATCTCCTCACGATTGCACACATAGGGTCCTATTTGAAGTGGTAATACTTGCACGCTTACATGGCATTTCCAAGTTACACATATGAGTTACACAACGTGTTTAACTTTTACGTTTCTCGACCTTGTCGAATATTACCAAGGGACATAGAGGGTTGGGCACTGAATATGTAATAAGAGTAAGAGGTCAATGTAGCACAATTTACTTTCCACTTTTAATATTTTTGATGCTTTTACCCCTGAAATCATCATGAGAAAATGTTCATATTTACGATAATGAGTGTCTATGTTTAGGTTTGAAAAAGATAAAAAATAGGGGTAATGATGAATGATACTTATTTTTGATCGACCAAGTGTGGGTACCTGTAACCCTGTATTAAGTACAAGTGCATTGAACCGCCCCTAGATCTGTCATTTTGCTTGCGGATGCCTCACTAGTAGGACGCAGGACAGTATAAACTGTCTTTTTCAAAATTATCTGCCTGCCTTTTACACCCAGTGTATGACAAAGACAGTAATGGCGCCCAACTGTGGACCAAACAGCTTAACAGCCTGCCTGTCGCTAGCATGCCACAGGAATAGCTCCAGGTGCATGAAAACCGTTTCCCAAAGACAGTCCTGGAAATTCTGGAAGGTAAGTCAAGATCGTCCGACCTCCATGACATGATGCCTCACTGTCTTATCTACAGTGTTGCCAGTCTTGCTTCCTCAAATATTGGGTATTATATCGTCTAGGCATGGACAACATCGAGTAGGGACTAGTTTTATCATGATCTTTACCAAGTTTGAATCTGCTTTGTTATCTCTAACACATTTCATGTCACCGTTATCCATTGACATTCTGTAGCAGGGGGCCTAGAAAAAGGTATTTCTGTGAATGAATTCATACATCATTTCGCCATCACAGGAACACTGACGGGGAGAAGAAAAGTCGTTTTTTTATAATATACTAATTCATTTTGCCAAAAATTGTGTTGGTATGTTAATGTGAGTAGCAGGCTATCAAAAACTCAAATTAATATTTCAACCTCGGCTAAACTTCAACCAGAAGGGATAAACCCACCAAAATTCTTTTTCGCACTGCTTGTGGTATTAAGTTACGATTGGCTTCGCATGATGGTGTGCCGTGTGTTTCAGTTTCAATTGTCATGCTGTTATACGTTTTACTATTTTTTACGGCAGGAAATTTTCTGGGCAGCCAAATAACTTAAAAAGTGATTGTTCCTTCACATTTTCAGTTCTGCTGTCAGTAATGCAGAGCTGGGACAGTGCTAAGAAATGTTTTATGTGAGAACATATAAAAACCCTCTCATCTACTCCTTAAACTGATATCCCCTTGTTTACACTTCATTCTAATTCAGTCTTGCAAGATTTATCTGTAACCAATGTAAGTCATTGACCCTTCGTACCTTCCCGCCAAAAGTGATTAAATTACAGCCGAAGTAGTCATAAGCTGCGTTGGCACTAGTATTTTTTTCATTGTAGCCACATTCTGTTATTGTGGCTAAAATGATCAATTTTTTAGCCATAAGCAACGTTTATTAGCTACACCAAACAAATCAATTTCACATACATATTGCGCAAAACCTATTTTCAATAACGTTTGAATCTCATTATCCACATGTTGGTCCAGGGTAGTTGTACATACACTTTCATTACTTGTCTGATAAACTGCTGAACAAATGCAAATTTTGTAGCTGCAGATAATAAGGACTACGTAAAACTCCAGGTCCTTTGTGAAAGTTTTCTGTCATTTTATTAAAAAAATATGTATTAAACAAAAATTGGTCTCAGATCCGTTCAGATCTATATTTCATGAATGCTGGTGAATAAATTGACCATTCTCTTTATCCAGTAGACAGGAACAAACAAACTTCAGTTTATTTTTACCTTTTATTATGACACAAACAACAAAGAGAGTTCTTGGAACAAAACTTGCACAATATGTCATGAAAAAATCGTCAAACTTTAATCATTTAATAATAATTAATATAAGTATTATATAGAAATAATAACGCGAATAATAATAGGTTCAATTTCCGTGAAAATTTCACCATAAGGGTATTTTGGGTCGAAAAGGCCAAATATGATATCGATTTCACTGCCCCATCTTTCCATGGTAACCATTTTAGCGGTTAAATTTTCAGTTTTTCTAATATACAATGAAAAGTTACTTTGATTGATATGAAAATTATCTAGCGGGGGGAGTTGGGGTCAGAGAACACAAAAACCAGACTTATTTTAATGTTTTGAGTTGCCATGGTAACTATTATTGGATTGAAAACGTTACTTTTTTCCTAATTCCTATTAAAGAACTATTGATTGATGTAAAAATTGATAATAGGGGTTTTTCTGGTTAGAACACCAAAAGAATTACACTCATTTTAATGTGAGATGTTTCCATGGCAACCATTCATGAGTTAAAATTACCAGTTTTTCAAAGATTCCACCTAAAATCCAGGAATCAACAGAATGTGTTATATCAAAGGGATATTTTGGGTTAGAAAGACCAAATATCCAGTGTAAAAATCCAGTAATCCACAGAAATATTATACCAAAGGGTTGTTTCGGGTTAGAAAGACAAAATATGATATCCATTTTTACTGCCCTGTTTTTCCATAGTACCCTATTTGCGTTTTAAAATTT